>MU223610.1:2229860-2249666 GCA_018584345.1 Thuja plicata
CTTGGTCATTGTCGGTAAGCCTCTGACATTTCTCTTTTTGCTAATTTTAATCATGTTGTCAAAATTCACATGACACAATCTTTTGTGCCACAACCATATGTCCTCGTTCGTAGCAATCAAACAAGTGAATTTAGTATCATTTAGATAGAATAAGTTATCTTTTGTCTGCTCACTGGTACCAATCAGATTTCTAGATTTGTTGAAGATCTTTGCCTTCTTATTTTCAAATGCTACTTTATGACCTGAATTATTCAACTGAGAAACACTCAATATATTATAATTCAATCCATTTACCTAATAAGCATTCTCACACTTTATCTGGTTATTCAACATTATTATTCCTCTACCTTCAACTAGACAAGGTGTGTCATTTCCCATTCTTACTAATCCACCTTTGTAGTATTCAAAAGTCTCAAAATTTTGCTTATCACCAGTCATATGATGATTGTAGCCACTATCTATGATCCAAACATCATTTTTACTAATTTTAGATATGAGAACTATTTCTACATACCTTTCTTCATCATCATCTGAATCATCCTTTACAGCCACAAACACCATCTCAATATCTTCATCAGATTCGGTGTCAGTATCATCATCCTTGCATTTTACTAGGTAGCTGACCTTCTTTCCTTTGTCCTTGTAGTCTTGGGTATCTCTTCTTTCTGATTGTCAGTAGCTTCTATAATCACCTCTGTCAGAAATTTTCTCAAAGGATCTATCATTACTTATTTCATATTTTCTTTTGTTAGAAAATCTTGCAGCAAAGTGTCCAATCTCTTTGCAATTAAAACAAACAAGTGGTAATTTACCTTTGTATTTACCTTTGCCTCTCTACATTCTTCTGGCCATAAGTGCTTCAATTTCATCAAGATCATCTTCTTCATTTTCACTATCACTATCTCTTCTTATAGTGTCTTTGTGACTTGATTTACTTATTCTCATAGAAGTTTTGAATGCAAAATCTATGTTTGGTAAGACACTATTATCAAAGTTATTCATTTCAAATGAAATCAGTCTTCCAATAAAACTGTCTAGATTTACATTGCTATTTTCTACTACTCTCATTTCTTGAATGGAAGATACTCTAATAGCATAGGTATGCAGTAAGGTTCTTATAATTTTACTTACCACTGTATCTTCTTCTAGTTCACTTTTGACTCCTCGGATAGCATTGACTACCTCTTTATTTCTTGTGCTATACTGAGTGATGTTTTCTCCTTCTTTCATTTTGAGATCATCAAACTTTCCTCTAAGTATTTATGCCTTGGATCTTAAAACATTTTTGTCACCACCATGTACAAGCTTCAATTTGTCCCACATCTGCTTTGCATATTTGCATTCTTTGACATCTTCAAATTCAACATCGGAGAGTGAGGAAGCAAGCTCTATCATCATGCTGTTATGTTCATGATTCTCTCTCATTTTTTCAACTATTGGTGCTCTTGTGGCCAACACATATTTAGTTTCAAGGAATTGAGTAACATCATTACCAATACCTGATAGATGGTGTCTTATTCTTCTTTGCAATGAAGCAAAATTATCTTTGTTCAACTTGGGCACATCTCGTCTGTTCATATTGTGATCTTTGAATTAGGTCTTGAAACCTTCCTTCTAAGCACACAAGCTCTGATACCAATTGTTAGTAATAACTGAGAGGGGGGGTGAATCAGTGGCCTCAAAAATTTATCCTTTAATCACTAACCACCGATCAAATAAACCTCAGATTATTAAGTCCCTACAAGATCATGCCATGAAATACTTATAATAATTAACTGTCTATCAGTTTTCCTTGTCTACCCTTATTCTCTTTGATTACTGATATGCAGTATAAATATTTACCAAAATACAGTAAATACGTAGAGTATACCAATATATCCAGAAATGCATATGTGAAATGTAAAATAGTAAAGTAATAAACCATACACACATAACACTTGGATTTTAACATGAAAACCCTATTGAGGGAAAAAACCATTGGGACTGGTACCCCAAATTTTCACTCTTCTAAAATGAGCCCTGTTAAGAGCCAACCCTGTTAAAGGTTACAAACACACTATTAGGTGTGACCTTGTTAGAGTATTTTATACATATAGGTTGCCACTTAGTATCAGGCAACTCAGTTTGCTACCATCCTTAAATCAGCCTCTTTCTTAGACTGTCAATAGCCTTTAGGAAAATCTAGTGCTACTTTCATGAATCAACCTTTTTGGCACTCCTTGGGATGTACCTCACTATATAGAAGACTGTTAAGTCCTACTCTGTTAAGAGACTTGATGCTTCAATGGTTACACTGAAACAAAATGACCTATTTCTAATGCAACTTGAATTGCAGATTTTTAGATCTATTTAAGTACATTACCTCTTTGATCAATATATCAATTAAATTCTCTATGCTCCACACTTTCTTCTTTGTGATGTTGTGCTCACTGTTTGTCAGTGTCTATAGAATTATTTAGCTCTCCCTTAGCTTGATTGATCAGGACTGTATGAAGTTATCCTTCATCAGTTTCTCTTTAGCATCCTCTTTCGATTCACTCCCCTTAATCCATTTTCCGTGAATGTGATAAGGAAATGAATTAAGCTTCTCTCTTATATAGACATGATATTCCTTAATTCTTGATTCTTGATTCTTGGCATGAAAAATAATCCAGCCAATCTGGTTTAAAGCATAACTCCTGATTTATCTTGTAGTTATCTTCTTGCCAACTGTACAAATCAGCTTTAAATCAATTACTTAACTCTGGTCAAATAAAAAAATGAAATCAACCAGTTAAGTCTATCTTTAGCTCTTTCCAGCTAGATATTTTGTCATTTTTTGAACTCTCTCTTCCATCGGTCAACTCTTTAGTTAGTCATCAGTTACAACTGCCAGTTCCATTGGTGTGACTCCAGTTAGCTTTGGGATCTCCATCCGTTGGGCATCATTGGATTTTTACATGTCGGGTAACTCTATTTTTATCTCATCGAGAAACCTATGGTTTTGCTTCATCAGGAAACACTATCTTTAGCTCATCGAGTATCACTGTGACTTTTCTTCTTTGGCTTTACCGATGGTGTGCACTCCATTAGTGTTGTCTGTCACTTAGTGAATACTTGACTTTTATGCATTGTTGAAAGCATAACCTTTGTTCCATTTGATTATCTGAAGTCTTTGGAATTATGTATATGACTATACAGATTAAATCAAGTTGACATCAATGAAAATACAAACCATTAACTAATTTAATGCCTTGCATTATCTTCATCTTAACATTATCAAACATTCAATCAATTATATATCATCAGGGTGTACCACTGGAATGATTATTGGGTCCAGGTGAATCTTCTTTGGGTTCTTTCTCTCGGTGATGCATGGTTCATAGTCTAGTTCATAATGTTTTTGATAATGCACCTGGCACCAAGTGTTGTACAAGAGTGTAGCAGGAGTTGCTGCGATACCTTATGAGTTAACCTCACCCCTCATTTTTTTGTTTAGGTCTTGAGTTCTTTGAGAAACTATGGGATCCTCCCTGGGGGTGAAATCAAATGTGAGGATCTCAAGGGGTTGGTACACCCTGGGGGAATTCTCATAGAAAAGGACTTCATTCACCCTCTCAACTTTGGTGAGGGCCTATTTCATCCTGGGTTCACTTTCTACCCAGATTTGGTTAGGCTGCCCTTCCCAAGGGAGCCACAAGTGGGAGAATTCAGTGGAGAAATACCTGTTAAGGGCTTTGGACTAATTTTGACTTAACAACATCCCATAAGTTTCAGGATGTCCACTACTTAGATGTCTATTATGTTTGATATCTAGGGGTCTTGGATGAGCTGGATCCAGATGTTCTTCAACTCACCTACCATTTTTATAGCAGTTTTGTCCAACTAGACTACTGCGCCTTTGGATGGAGTGGGAAAGAGTCTAAGATTTTGGCATATAGATAAGGGCATGATGTTACCTAAAGCTCCAAAGTCTACCAAGAAATTATGTAGGTTCTTCCCTTGTATGTTCAGACCTAGTAAAAAGGGAGGATCCTCAGTGTTTCCCTGGAAGACAGTCGTGTTGGCATTGCCAAAAGTGACACTCTTGGGTGGGCGACTAATAGCTTCTGGGTTTCCTAAGAGCTTCAGAAGGGACTTCTTCTACTTGGGAAAATTCATTAAAACCTCCATAAATGTCATGGAGGTGGTGGTTCTTTCCAATTCCTTAGTGATGTCAAACCTTCCCCCGGGTAAAGTTGACTTCCCTCGACTGGATCCTTAGCTTGGTTAGAGCCATGCCCTTTTGGTGGGAAGGAGAAATTAGTTGTATTTTCCTAGGGAGGGGTATCTTTAGGAGGTGTAGGCATGTAAACTAGTCCTTTACTAGCCTGACTCTAAGTGTTGTAGAGAGTTTGCGGGTTAGTGAAGGCATTGGCCTCAAAGGCCGAGATAGATTCATCAAACAACCCCTACAATTCGGGCTCTTCTTCATCTTCCTTGTCTGTCCCAAAGAAGACAGTCTCACAAGTGAAGGCACTATGAGTAGGCACATGCACTAATGTTTCTAAGGGAGTAGTATCGACAAGTTGTTGTCCATCCAACTGGGAGATCATGATGATCTTCTCTAGTGTGGCACAGTTCACCTCAGAATGAGAGCCAGTGTCATGCAATCTACACCAGTTGGTCAGGGGATGGAGTTCTGCAATTGGTGTGAAATGAGTAGGTCCAACCCCATTTAGAGTGGTGTTTTGGTTTAAAAGAGGACCTCCAGTGTTTGTCTTGTTGTTCCATTGTTGTTGGTTGGGCTGAGGCCCGTTGTTGCAGTTTCTACCTCTAGAATTATTATTTTGTTGTTCAGAGAAGATATTCCCTCTCCAAGAATTGGGGTTGTGAGGTGTGAAAGGCCCCACCTTCAACTATCCCATGTCTACAGTCAAGGAGGAGACCAATTGCTGAAGAGATTCAACCTCAGTGAATAGCTAGGTGTTCGCGTCACAGTGTGACGGTTGTTGGGGTGGGTTCCCAGGGAAAGTGGCAGCAGCTCTCAGAGTCAAGGATGGCAATCCTCCAACCACGGGTGACTAGAAGAAAGGTACTCCAGATGGGTGTGTCAATGGTTGTTTAATTTATTGTGGCTAGTTCTAGGGAACAAATTCTAGACCTGATATTGTCTGGGTTTGTGATGGATATACGTACTGAGCCTGCTAGTCTATCGACAGTGGGGGATCCATGGCCATCGCTGGGGCACCCATTGCTTGATTGGGGTTGTATTCTCTGGTGTAATAAGTTCCATTGGGTACCATGTTGAATGGTATGCTCTACCCAATCCTGCCAGAAGCTTTGCTCAAACCACGGGACAACTCTAGGGCCAGGTTGTAAACCTTTGCCAGAGTATCCCAGTCATTTGCGGTGGTGGTCCTCTAGAGGAGAGTGGAAACAAAAGGGTCCATGGCATTAAGATATGTTAGGATGGTCACATCTATGGATGGGATGAAGGGGCCCATACACCACTTCAAGGCTCATTGGAACTGATGGTTAAATTCTATGAGGGGTTCATTCAGTTCCTTCCCGATAGAGATAAATTGTCTGTGTGACCACACCGGATCTACATGTACACGAAAGAGTGCCAAGAAGGCATCTTCCATGTCCTGCCAACTACTGATGGAGTTGGCCAGCAAGTTAAAGTACCAGTTTAACTTGTTTTGTCCCAAGGACAAAGGGAACATCTGGGTCACAACATCTTGATGTTGGATCTGGTGTCAGTTCATGGCATCTTTGTATGCCAGCAGATGCTCTTCTATGGTTCTTGAGCCTAGATGCTCATATCTTGTACAGATCTTCTCTCGATGCAAAGGAAGATAATTGGTAGCACCAGGAAACAACTGCCCAATTGGGGACCCAGTGTTACCAAAGTAAGTAGCCATCGGGAGTGTGTGATTTTGGCTGGATTGAGAGATGGTCCCGAGGATTGTCTGGGAGACTTGGGTATTCTAAGACATAGTAGATCCTCAGAAAAGGTTGGCTACCTCATTGGTTTGTGGGGTCTGCTTCTTTTAAGTGGGAGGCTCGAGTTCAAAAAACCTTTCAAGATTGGGGGCTGATCTAAGGACTCTTTCGAATTGTGCAGGTGAAAATGACCCAATCCCACTAAAGGCCTAATTCCTAAAACTTAGCTCATGCCCTCCTTCTAGCGCCAGTTTCTGTTGATGGTACTTTGTGACCGGTCTCATCAATAGATGTAATTTTTCACTGGGTACTGGGGTACCAGCCAACTTCACCTATAAAGGTCATCTAAGGAATAAATTCTATGGGCCTTCAAGCACCTGAGTATTGGGTCTCGACAGTGCGGGAGCTAAGTTGGGTGTGTGACTATTTTGTTCAGAGGGATAGCTAGTTTTTGGCTCATCTTCTCTGGGGATTTTGGTAAGTTGGGGTTTTCTGCAAGCATTTGGGTTATCAAACAAACTTCAAAAGATATGACAGGGTTAGAGAGTATTCATTCTACTTATAGTTATGAAAAACACTTAAAAAATCAACCATACTCTAATGAACTATACTAAATACTAAACATATACAGAACCAATGATTCATACATGTTCAATAAAAAGGGAAAAGTGGTCGTTAATTTACTTAAACATTAGAGCAAAGGACATTAGAAACATACAGCAAAAAAGAGTATTAACTTAGAGATCAAGACACCAACAACATCATTGCAAGAATCCTTCCTTCTTCATTAACAGTTTTCCAGCACTGGTGTGTACATCCAAAACTCCAAGAGAGCATCTAACTACTGAGAACTACTAAAAACTACCAAGCATTAAGCTCTGCAACTACAAGAAATGAAATGCTAAATGCTAATAGTGTGGACTGTAAAATCATCAATTTCACTGACCATTGAAATGAGGTTAGACTTTTTATTTATACACATGCTTTCCCTAAAACTTAACCTAATCTAACTTTACACTCAACAATAAATTATAATAACCGGTGGCCGGTACTACCTGCACCACTTTACAACTACCTCAAAAAGAGAAGAGGTCTAACATGTGAGAAGAATAAGACAAGAAGAGAGGTATGGAAGAATCGGCCTCAAGAAGAGCACTAGAGGAAGAATAGAGTAAATCTGATCTTCCAAGAGTTTGAGGCTACATACCTCATTAATTCAAAAAGAGGCTCACTATCTTCAATGCACTAGGTAGTTAATGTTGGACTGGGGCCTCGGGAAGACCATCTGTTAGAACCATCTTTCAAACTAACGTGCCTTGTTGGGGTCACCTACTTTTTGACACCCTTATTGACTACTGGATAATGACTGGTTGGCTCTGGGGAACCTGGACACAGGTCATTGAAAGAATACAAAACTTTTAGATCCAAAATTCTGGAGTCCACGAGCTTGCGCTCAAAGAATAATGAATGCTCAAAATACACCCTGCTGGTGATAATCCCTGGAATCCGGAGAACTTTATTGTTCCTTGCTATTTTTGAATGGCTCCAAAACTTGGCTGATACCATCTTCATCTATGTCCTTAATGCTATTCCACCAATTATGGATGGCTTTGAACTTCTCTTCAACCTCTCTAGCCCTGTTCTGGAATTATTCTACTAATTTTATGGAGTCATGAGCCTGGAGCATCATCTTAGATATTCTTGATGGGTTTCCTTCATCAAAGTCCCTGATAGACTAATATAGGGACTCCATCAGCTCATCATATTTACTGAGGACATAGTCCTCTAGGGCACTTGTTCCAGTGGTGAAGAGGTTGACTTGTGACACCCTTACAATAAATTCTTTGAATAGGTCCAATGGATACCAGACCGCTGTGACTTTCTCCCTTAGGGTCATGACCAGTTGCTTACACACCTCAATTTTGAGTCCAATTCTGGAGTACTGGGCCTATAGGAATTTGAATGATTCCTCTCCCAAAATTCCTATCTCTATGACAGCCTCTTCTCTGGAGTTGATGACTTCATCTAACCCGGTCTTCCACCCTTCATATTTCTCCAAGTTTCCTTCCCATATAACAATGGCATTAGTTACTTGACTGAAGAGATTTTTGGCCAAGTAAAGGTTCGAGAGTGATACACCTAAAAATTTCCTTACAACCCCTATTTTCTTATCAATACACCCGTCCACAACCTGTGCCTTCTTCTTCATGGCCCTAGGAGCATCCATGTCACCCTACAAAAGTGGTAGTCTAGAGGTGGAAGCTTCTAGATGGATCTCGGCCAGGGGTTGTGTAAGCTCTGCTAGAAGTCTGAGGAGATTTTCATTTTTTCCCTTTCCTCCTTCAACTTCTGTGACTATTTTTCATGGCAGGCTTCTACCGCCCTGGTTGCCTTTCTCAGCAAGTCTAACTCACCCTGCTTGTCTCTCCTCCCCAGAGGCACCTCTATGATTGGGTAATCTTTGGCCCTTATCATCATCACATTTGTATCTGGGGGAGGTGTTGCAATTATTTCAACCATGCTTCCTTCCAGACCGGTCCAGAGGGTATGGACTGTCTAGGCATTTTTAGGCTTCTTGGCCTTTGCATTCTGGGCCATCATCTCGGCCAAGGAGAGTGGAAAACCTGTTGCTTCCACTGGGGCCTTTCTCTTTCTATATTCCACCAGCCATTGTGGTGGCTGGGGCAGTTTTTTCCCTAAGGCCTGGGCATTGGGACTCCCTTCGGAGTCCGACGGTGCATTCTTGGTATCTACAGTTTTAGCGGCCTCTTTCTCCTTTTCTTATTCCCATTCCTATTCCTGCTCTTTGAAGGCCTCAGTGTCTTCTTCCCTATTGGCATCCTTATCCATGATTTTTGGGACCTCATCTCTGCTAGCATCAGCATCACCTATATTATCGGGGATTTCCCCATCTTTCTTAGCATCCGATGAATCAACATTTATATCTTTAGGGATTCTCCCCTCATCCTATTATTGTTGTTTCTCTTCTTCAACATCGTTCACTTAGATATCCTTCTCCATTGAAACATCCTCTAGAGGTGGCGGAGGTGTCTAGCCAATGTTTAGCGTTTGGGTCATTGAGATCAGCTCGCCAAATGTACTCTGGGGCACTTGGTCGCTCAGAGTAACCAAAGGCATCTGGAGCATGATGATTGGGGGTACGGTTGATCTCAGGGGTCCAGTTTCCCCATTCGTTGGTTGCTCATAATTTTCTTGCCTTGGTTCTATCTCGGTCTCCTAGATCAGTGTTTCCTCTTGCTTAGGTTCCTTTTGTGCTTCTTCCCAGACTACCTACTCTACGACAACTTCTTTCTCTAGAACTTCTTCTTTGGCAGGGGTCTCTTCCTTCTCTTGGGCAAAAATCTATTCCACCGCCTGGTCTATTTCCCCATGCAGGTTCATAAGCTCTACTGGGGGAACACTGGGCATGCCAGGGCCCATGTGTGTGCTTGGGGTAGGGTTTACCTTATGCTTCTTCTTTCTTTGTAATGGGGTCCCAACATCCATAATATTTGCAGACTCTACCTCGGTGAATGTTTTCCTACTCATTAATGTTGCCAATGACGGGGATCCTGCCGAATGAGTAGATGCCACTGGAGTTGCGAGGAGGCCACAAGAAAGCTAGGAACTTACCTTCTAGCTTGTCAGCCTCAATGCCTCCATCAGTTTGTGAATCTATACCATCATGGGGAGTAGACCTTGGGAAGGTACTTGGGCCAAGGCACTTTCTTTCTCCTTCCCCTTACTTTTGCTCAGTCCTGCAAGTTTAGAATTCAAAGCAGAGCTTCGCACAATTGGGCCCTTACAGGTGCTCCTCGGACACACCCACTCAAAGTACTTATGACTATTATTGATGATAAGGTGACACACATATTCCATTGTTAGGCTCTCTAGGGTGCCCCAATCCACTGGAGGGAGAACCAATTTTTTGATCCCCTGCTCTTTATATGTCGGGTCTTCCACAGGCCCATCGTTTGTGAAATATTTCAAAAAGCCCTGAAGGTTGAGGGATTTCATTAAACCTTTTGACATGTGGGAGTGCTTCCAGGCCTGGAGATCAAAATTATCTTGGCAATCCGCCCAGAAGTCTTTAATATCATCTTTATGTGGTGTGGATGCCTGGGGTAGTGCTTCCCTTATTTTTTTATTGGGTCAAAATTGCTTCTAGTGTGGTGGAATTACGCCAGCCCCAGACTCTTAAGTTCATTGTCGACCTCCGTAACCATCATGAGACTACAAGAATAGCTCCCACAAACCATCAAGAAAGGAATTGATATGACCTTTTTCAAGGAAAAGAATGCATGGAGCTCTAGGATTTTCCTAAAGAACTCCAAATTAGAACGATCCTATCCCCGCAATACTTAGGGAGTAGGTAGGGTTTCCCAGAGAAATCGATCACCCAAATGTATGTATCCTACTAGAATTGAATAATGTAATTGCCATAAGTGCTTACCAAGTTCATCATCACCTATGACAATTGGTACCTGGTGTCCTGAGTAAGTGTCAAAATGTTGTGGTAGATGAATGCATTGTTAGCCCTAAAAAAATTGGGGAAGCTAAGTTCCCACTAAACCTAGGGATAATGTTCCCATGGCACCATCTAACCGGGCCTATTCCTGAGAATGCCCACTGTCTCCAAACCCTGAAAAGTAGGTCTTTTTTGGGCCAGTGCCCACAATACATAAGATGTCATGTAGAATTTAGAATTTTGGAGGACACTCTTTAGCTGCGCGTCTACATGGTTGGCGATGATAGCCGCCCAGTTGAAGGTCTGATGGTGGGTGGTGATGCAATAGAGAAAGCAATACATCCATGCCAAAAATTCTTGGGCATGGGGCTCTCTAAAGAACCTGCATAGAAATATAATTCCCACTTGAATACATTCCTTAAAGTCCCCGCGGGGAATTTCCAACTTCATCTTTTTATAGTCCCTCCTTGGGGACTTCAACCAATGAGTGTTGAGATGTTGCCTAGAGAGGAGGGATGCTTCCCCGAAATCCTTCAGTGATGTAGACTGGTAGAGAAAAATGGATGCCTTGAATTGGGGGATCCCTAGCCCTTAAGCAAAAGTGGTTGCATCCAGATTGACGATGGGTGTTGGTTAGTTTAGTGGCCAGGGATCAATGAGCAAAAAAACCTGGGTGGGAGCATTGTAGAGTGTCTCCAGTTGAAGTTTCAACTCTGGTGCTTGCACCAAGAAAGGAAAACATGCAACTTTGATAATTCCAGAGGTGGCCATATACTTTGCCATATCATCTCTGGTGGTCCTCTATTGGTATATGGCTTGGACCAAGCCCTGCATCTCAGCCCATAGTCCAAGCTATGTATCTATTATTTCTTGTAACTTGGAGTCCACCTTGGACCCCACAAGAGCACCCTCCCTTGGCTATTTCGAGGTTAATGGTAGTTTGGCTAGCATCTTCTTGGCCTTAGTTTTTGTGGTTGCCCGAGTGGAGGTACTTGGAAGCTCTAGACTATCAGAAGGAGTTGTCACTTCAGACATGTTGATCAGATTATCTACAACCTGCAAGACTAGAGAACTGTTAATACATAATATGATAAAAATATAACCTTTTAGGGACTTTGGGGAATTCACCACCATTTCACACATGTTCAACAAGTATTAGTATGCATCAAAATACCAGAATATCAAAGTTAAGAAGGGTTGGATTCTAACCAACACCCAGAGGTTCAGGATATTAGTTTAGGCATCACAAATGGGATGAGACCCAAGGACTTCTCATCACTTGGAGTTCAGAGAAACTTGCCATTGTCAATGTGACCGGTAGTGAGCCGTACTCGGCTGACATGGGTCATCATATGGTCACGTGAAAGATGGCGTAAAGGCTCTTAATGGTGACAAGTGGGCTGACACAAGGGAAATGAATGATAGATGGGATGGGTTTTGAATTCTTGTTCATGGGATATCAATCTTTCCACTAAGATGATATGACAAAGGAGAGAGAAAACCACCATGGCTCAAACAGGCGGGGTGCCGAGTTTGAGCCGTGGCGAGCACCTCTCTGATGAGATCCATAATTTGGGTAAACATGAAAGGGGTCTGATGAGCTCACCATAAATGAGGAGGATATACATGGAATATAAACTAATATTCAAATTTACAGAGGGCAGAAGAAAACTTGCGGGCTGAAAAAAATGACCGTAAAACAACCTATGCACATTTATCTACATACAATTTACAGGTATATACAAAAATATTTTCACTATCTTACAACTGCACATAGGATGGTCAACCCTCTGGCAGAGCCATACTAAAATGAGAGGTGATAACAAGAGCCAAAATAGAAATGGAAAACAAAAACCAAGCGAGACAAAAGCAAGAAAACCAGAAAATAAGAAACCAGAAGGAAGAGAGTCGAAGGACCTACCTGAAAAATACAAAGAATATGAAAGAAAGAGTGTGGGAGGTGCTCTGCAATTGGTTCACCTTGAAATGACCGTGAACACACCACTGCTTATTGCTAATGTGGTTGTTTGAATGTTGCCAATTACCGAAAGCAATTCACACTTAATCGCTTTTAATCGCCTTGATCGCTCTGAGTATTTTGATCACGGTAAATGTGAAAATGAAAGGTAAAACCCATTTATACCCTAAGGGTAAAAATGTGTTGCTTTCCTCCCGCAAAATCCAAAAAAGGAAAACCTCCAAACTTAGGGATTCCATGCAACCACATCTTCCAGCAAAAGAGAACGTGATGACAGAGAATCTCAGAGTCTGGGGTTGGGAAAGAACAAAGAAGACAATCACTCTGGGACTAGATCTCAGAGCAAAGATAACCAAAAATCAAAGAAGATATCCCTCGTGAAATCAAAGCCCGGAGGGAAACAAAAGGAAATAAAAAGAAACCAAGGAAAAGCAAAAGTGAAAAGGGGGACCTAACATTTTTCCCACAAAATGTAGGGACGGGTATGCAGGGCATAACACATCACTCCCTGGGAAATAGTGGATACAACACCTGTCATATAAATATAGAGAACTTTTTTTTAATGAAGTTTGAACACAGGTTAAGGCTTCTTAGTGATATTAGCAAAAAACTAAACTGATAACTTGCAATATACCTGTTAGGGCTTCACAAAAACTCGATAACAATTTAGCTCCAAATCTCAACTCAAAAGTTGTTGCTGCACACTATAGATCAAGATAGCTTTGGAATACTTGAATGAAAGTAAAGGTGAAAAATGAAATCACTTCTACTCAATTTATCATTTAATAAATAGACATTGCACACTTCAATGGTAGGAATAGTGTCATGTCACTGGTTGACACATATCTATCGGTTGGTACTCAACCAACAATTATAACCAATATCAAATAGATATGTATCATGAAATCTCAGTGTGATCGACATAGAATTATCAAAAATCTCAAAGTCTTTAGCAAAACCAAAATCATAGAAATTTACACCATAAAGTGCATATAGATCTTACCACTCTTTAATCTAGGGGATTGGTAAATGATATCTCTATAAGTACTCCACCTAAGAGAATAATATGCCTAGTTTAAAGAATATTCCTCTGTACCAGATGATGGTGGATTCCCTTCAGGTGACTTGACCTCTTCATGTTTCTTTTCTTCCTTCACCCAATTCTTCTCCATCTCACATCTACCCTCATCAATATTTACAATCTTCTTTCATTTCCTATCCTCAAACTAGTTAGGAGATCGGTTCATGAATCTGCAATCTCTAGCAAGGTGGCACCCCCTATGGAATTGGAAACAAGCCATAAGAGTTGACCTCCAAGGTCCAACATTTCCTCTTTGAGTTCTAATTTTTCAATTTACTGCAAGGTGACCATAGTTACCACATACAAAGCATGTAACATTGAATTATCTTTCCCTTCCAATAGTGTTCACTACTTTGACATGAGATCTAGGTGCATACACTCTTGACTTGCAATCTCTAGCTTTGTGTCAATATTTATTGCATGTAAAACAATATCCATCAAAACTACTATCATTGATAGTTCTAGATCTACACTCAAAATAAGTATGATCATACTTATGACAATTATATAAATAACCATCAAAATAATAAGGTCTATTCATCGGTTTTCTTCTACATACATTTGCAGTATGACTAGGTTTTCCACAATTAAAGAAGATAGGCTTGTTAGGTTTCTTACCAGAATTGCTTGACTCTACCTTTAGATCTTTCTATGGCTTCTTAAGTTTAGATTTAGATGAATCTCCAATTTTAAATGTTCCTTGTTTTGTGCAACCAAGACTAGTTGTGTCTTTGTTTATTCTTTGTCTTTTCAGTTGTTCATCAATCTTCTGTGAGCTCTCATTGTATTAATTCAGCTTTAATTTTCTACTTTTTAAGTTTGCAATTTCTTCTTCATCTTCTCAATCTTCTCTCGAAGTCTTTCATGTTCACTCAAAAATTTTTGGTTCTCCTTAGTTGTGTCATGAAGGTGCTCATGCATGACAACATTCTCTTGTGATACCCTAAAGAATTCTTCCCCTCTTTCCTTCAATGCATCCTCAACAAATTTCTTGGCATCTTCTGCAGTTTTCCTTGCATCATCAATTGTTCTTCTTCCTTCAAGGTATTCACACATCCTAACAAACTAACTTTCAAGCTCTCTTTTCAGATTTTCCACTTCTTCTTCAAGTATTTTTCTCTTATCCATCAGATCTGCAATTGTTTCCTTAGATTCTTCAGACATACTACCTTCAGATAGTTGATCAATGCAATCTTGGCTTTCACATAACTGCTTAGTAAGTTCTCTCCTTTTGGAAAGTGACTTCTTCTGCTTTTCCTATAGCACAATGATCATCTTGTTTTCATTCTCAAGTTGCATCTCATACCTATAACCCTCCATGATAGTGGATCTTTTCTTCAATCTATTAGTCATATTACCAAGAGGACCAATGCTCTAATACCAATTGTTAGAATTCTTAGGTACTGAGATAGGGGGAGGGTGAATCATTACAAACATGTAATGAAAAAATTCAACACATAATCTGAATAACAACAATATCAAATTCCAAACCACAAAGCATAAAACTAAAGTAACCAAATAGAAGTAAATAATGTCAAGCATCCACAAACTCATCACACACAACACATATATTTTTATCATCCTTGGTTAGAGGGAGAAAATCATGCTGGGGATGACACCCACAAGACCACTACTACAGTAAATGAGTTTGTCCTGTTAGGAGCTACTAGTACCCTTTCTGAGGGTTCACCCAGTTAGGAGTGACAAGTATACTATTAGGAGTACAATCCAATTAGTTATGATCTACCTCTCTAGATGATTTAAAAATCTTTATGTGAGTTCACACAATTAAGGGATTTACAATAAGAACATGTTAGATTTCACCTAGTTAAGGGATTTTTCTTGGTGCGACTATTAGGGAAAAACAAGATGAATGATCTAGATGTAGCACTGCTTGCTTGTCAGATCCAATCTATTTTCTATACTTTGTAACTTCTCACTACACTATCTCTATCATTTCTTTGATTACAACCCTAAATCAGACTGATTAAAATCATAAAACCCTAATTGCATCACTCACAACAACAACCATTTAAATATGAGAAGTTCCCTTTAAATACACAACTTGAACTAACATTAAACTTACAAAAAATGATCTTCAAATACTTTCTCACGTAATCCCCATGTTCCAAAGCAATAATCTCAATGTATAATACATTTTATCATGACCGCGTTGGATCAAACTAAATTCTGCAAGTTATATCTCCAAGGTAGTCAACACATTTTGACTTCTCCAATGCATCACCATAAACCCATCTCATACAATTGCATCAATCCTATAAATGCCAACTCATAACTTCATAACCTCTATTCCACATCATCATATCATCAGATATCATCGCACTTACTATACTATTCAACAATCTAGGATCTACCAAGTGTTTCTAAGGAACACAAGTGTTCTTACTTGTCTCAATGTTTGTGAAATCAAAAACTCTCTTACCGATCAACCAAATGAGTTGTTTTTGGAACCACACATAAATATGAACATATTTATGTTATACATATGATGGCTCCTCATGATTCCACTTCTACCATGATCGTCACCAAAGTGTTTTCCTCACTGACTATCGATCTTCTGGACTTGGCCAACTTCATGCATTATCGATCATGAATCCTTCTTGCCAATTGTGTCTTTACCTCACCTAATATATTTCATGATTGTTTATAATTAGTTTCCATCAATGAAAACCAAACAAGTGACTCCCTATGACTACACCCAAAATCCATTAGAATTCCAAGAGTTAAAAGATAAGTACCTTTGAGCATTCAATTTCCTTATTAGAGACCTTCTTGTAGATGTATTCAGAACCTTCACCTTGATTGCTACCTCAAATTTTTCTTCAGCTTCAACTTCCTTATCCTTTCCTTTGACCTTCAGATCTAAAAATTCACTAGTGAAACCTAATCCTTCCTTACCCTTGTGACTCTTCTACATTTCTAATAAATAATCCAAAATAGAATTTCTCTCACAAACCTTAGCTTCAGATCTCAGCTTCCTTAATTCTTAGTTCAACTTTCCATTTTCATTTGACTTCTTCTTGATGATGTCCTTGAGATTATCTCTCATTTTCCTCCATTCTTCTATACTATAATTAAAAGTGTTCTTTAAACCTCCTTCAGTCTTCTTCCAATCCTCCAACTTATGTTTGAATTCTTCCTTGATAAATTCCTCAGTATTTTTACTATCACTCAGCTGCTTTTCAAGTTTTTCCACCTTTTATTTTAACTCCTTAGATTCCTAACTAACTTCCTTGTGCCTTACTTTGAATTTATGGATATGACCCCTTAGCTATGAAATAAATGCATTTGATTCCTTTAAGTTTTCTTTCAACTCATCATTCTCTGATTCAGTGCACTCAATGTCACTCATCATGATCTGTCAATCCTCATTAGAATAGTACTCACTGTCCACTTATTCAAACACCCTAGATCTTCCTCAAGCAATTAAGATCTATTTGCATGAAACCAGGATCTAATACCAATTGTTGAGCAATTTGAATAACTGAGAGGGGGTTTTAATTAGTTATTCATAAACAATTTCTTAAACTTTTACTGAACTGATAAATACTTAAACCAACTAGAAACTCATAACTGGCAAAAATATGAAAGCACAAAACCATCAACACAATGAACACAAGAAATTATGTGGAAACCCAAACTAGTAAAAATCACAAAGAAGCTAATTCTCATGAAATGAACATTGGTTAAGGTGACACTAGTTAAGGTAATTTTTACAAGGGCTCGCTACCAATTTTCTCACTATAGGTTAGCTCACTGTTGATTGTGCTAACTACCCAGAATAGAAAGTTTAACTGCCAATACAAGAAGGCTTGCCACCTATACAAAATGATTTAGTGACAAAAAGTGAATTGATAAAGTTGCATCTGCATATGCATGAAATAGTTCCAGTTGATAGCACAATAGTTATCAACATCAAAAGATCTAGTATAGATCTTCTGACATCACATACCAAACCTCTACAACATAGTATATAAGACCACAACAAATCTTCACTTAAATTTCTTCTGCTTACACACCACTACCAGATATACACCAAAGTAAACTTACATTATATCACCTTCATATCTCTATTTATCACATGCATACATACACTCTATCTTTCACTCACATGCTCTCAATTCCTTAGATACAAAATGATTTCTTTGTTTATATACAAATCTGATAAGATAATTACATATGTTGGTCGAGCCACAAAAGATGTCAGCTTTAATACAAAAGATATTATAATTATATTTAACACGCTACCACTAAACCCAAATATAGGTCATACATAAGAAATTTTCATACCACAAGACCAAAAGATAGGTCACCCTTAAGACATGCAGGTTATATGGCACAATTACCAAAGATTGGTAGATTCTGAAACTGATGGAGCACGACAACTAGGACCTTGTCTTTATTAGCAAAAATTTTGAACCAACCAATAGGTGAAACCTTATTGAATCCATCCGGACACAAAATATGATCACTATACCAAAAAACAATTTATGAACTACAAGAATGTCTATGCAACACAAATACCTAGAAGAACTTTGTAAGCACAACAATCAATGGGTACCAACAAAAACTGCAACAACTGAAACAAGCTGATGTACTAGAAGATGTATTTCATTAGTAGTAACAAGTACACCTCACACCATACACCAAAATTGTACGTAAAAAATCTGTTTTGCATGCATAACTGAAACCTTGATGTTTGACTGATAGCCATAGACATCCAACCCACACTACCAACAACCAACCAATACCGCCAAGTAACCAGTATGGAGGTTTTGACATTAATGAAAACAATGTCAAAAACATTTCAATATGTCTAAAAAGTAGAATATACATCTTATAATGGAAGATCAACATGAAGATATTAAAATGATTATGATACAAACTGAATATATATTAAATTTTCTCCATGAGATACTTTCGAATATTGAAATTGGTGCCAACTCAAAAAATGAGTGTCAGTTGAAGGATGCTTTTGATAAATTGAAATTTGGTATAACAAATATGGGAAAAGAATTAAATTAAATATAGAGAATAAAATCTTTGTCTAGAGACTTGTTGGTATGAAAGAAACTTTAAATAAATGTCACCAGAAGTCATAAGATGTGGTCAATAATTGAGAATCTAGTATTCTGGGTATTATAGATATGTTTCAAACATGTATTTTTTTCCAAAGGGAACAACTGATGTACTAAATAAGATATTTGAGCTTGAAAAATAAATTCAAAAGATTTCTCAATTTTTTGATCCAAGAGTGGATAATGATAAAAATGTTCAGTTGGAGAAAATTCACAAGTGCCTATAATTATTGTCTATGGAGAAGGATGTCATTATAAAAGTTTTTATCATAATTTGTGGTGAAATAGATATGCATCTAACTGGAATAAGGAAGGTGGTTGAGCATGCCAAGTCTCTTTTGGAACATGTTCCTGATCTAGATACCTGTGAAGTGACAGAGATCAAAATTTTAGAAATTTAAAGTCAAACTTAGGCTCTTCAATCTGTCAAAAGTGATTGGCCAGCTGCTACAAAAGAATTTTAATTGGTTCTCTCTCATCCTATTTATCCTTAGATCCTCATCTTTGAGTGTCTTTTTTAGGGGGAGTTTTCTTTTCTTTTTCATTATTGGAAAAAGGGGGAGAAGAAACAAAAACAAACATAAATACAAAAATGAAAAGTCAATAGAAAAAAAAATAATAAGAGAAGAAAGTTAGGCAACAAGTAAGGTTGTAACTCATTTTTGCACTTTTATAAATGTTTTATAATTGTAGCCAATTTTTGTCCCTCTATTTTTTTTTGTTTTTCATCAATGACTGTAAGACTAGAAAAAGGCCTATATAGCATATCTAGGGGACCACAAACCCTAAATAACATGCTAACCTAACTAATCTATCATAAAAGCCATCTAAAACAAGGATTCACAAAAGTAAAGCATTAAACTCTAAGAACCCCCTTTAGATGAAGCTCTCATGTTCTTCTTTCTTCTCCATAATCATATTAATGTTGGCTCTTTGACAATAACAAAGATTGCACAAAGACTCTTGAAAGCATAGAATATGCAAATGAGAATACTAGAAGATAGTGGTCTAACCTTGAATGAGAGAAATGTCCTCAATTTATAGAAAATGAGGCACATTTAGGTGAGATTGCATAAAATCATTGCACCAACCAAGATTTTGGTTGGTAGGATGTTTGGAAGCATGAAATGGGGAGAGATATTGACAAGATATTGCAAATAATTGAGAATATTTGTGAAGCACCTTAATAGGGATGAGAATCCTTATTTAAGGGATATGATATGTAGGTGAGATTATGAATCATCAATCAAATCAATAATCCCATATTCTCAAA
>MU223610.1:2250465-2261268 GCA_018584345.1 Thuja plicata
AATATAGAAGACATGTTAAAAAGGGGGCATAGGCAATGAACCATTTTTAGGTGTCTACATTTTTCCCCTCTTTGAGACAATGTGATTATGAGTGTTGGCTCAAAGAAAAATAGAAGATCATGCCCCAGTGGATCAACAGAATGGAGGTAGGATGCCCCTCAAAAAATTGGGTAGAAATTGAGACGAGGACAATTTTTTGAAAAGAAAGATGATTTCTAGGATTGGCGGAAGAAATATTAGGAGGAAGAAAAAATTAGATGAAGAAATATTAGTAGAAAGATGTTGTCTTTCAAAAGTGCAAAGTTGTTATAAGAGCTTATTTTGATATTGCAAAAGTAGATGCGGCGCATCGTGGCACAAAAGCCAGAGCGATAAAGTCATCCTTTTTGCGTAAACAAACATGATGCAGACAGAGGATGATCTTCTCCATCCCAAAAACATGTAGCAGACATGCCCCAGAATTTCATGAGATCATCAAACAGGCAGAAGAAAAATCAAAAAGATAAAAATCAAATGAAAGATAAAACACTCACTGAAACAATGTGAGCCAACAGCCATTTTGATCTTTTGTTTCTTGCATTAAATGTTTGTTGATTGATAGCTTAGATTTGCAAATTGATCGATTTGATAATTGATTGATAGCTTGGATAGATTGATAGACAAAAAAGGTTGAAAGATTGAACGTTGAGTCACAATGATTCAGGTCGCATATGATTTCATTAAGCACAGATTGATGATCCTTCCACCGATATCGACAAACATGATGTTTGATTTGCAAAAAGAAGACAAGTATGTACAAATTTATTACAAATTTTCGAAGGGATTTTGCAATTTTTAGGATTTTTGAAAATATTTGAATTTTTTTGGTCTTTTTTCAGGATCCTATTTGAATTTTTAGCAATTTTTCAGGACATTATTTGATTTTTTTAGAAGTTTTCTCAGGACATTATTTGATTTTTTTGAAATTTTTGCATATTTGGATTTTTAGGATTTTTCAGGTCATTAAGATATTTACAAGTTGCAAGATTTGAATTTCCCCAGTGTCTAGCAAGGTAGGGACATTGTCAAAGGGGAAATAGAGTGGTAGATGGATGAAGGCCAAGGGTCATTGCATTGGATCTGGTAGGTGCCAAAGACTATCCAAGAAATAAGATAACAATTTTTGTGCCAAGTGAAGGGATTGGATTAAGACAATGATAAGGTAATGGGATACTGCAATGGATAGACTATGGGACATGGACATGTCAAGAGGTTTTTCTTTGAAAACTTTTTTTGCATTGAATGTCCTTATTTCATCAAGACCAAGATAGGGAGTTTGATAGGACAGTGCTAGGATATAAAAAGGATAATGACAGGATATGGGTAGGATAAGCAAGATCAATGAGGGATACGAGATATATGGGTGTTGATAGGATAAAGGATAGGAGGGACAAAGGAATAATGGAAGACATGATGAGGATAATGGAGGATAATGCCAATGGAATCTGCCCCCCAAGTATAGACTGCAAGAAGTTCATAGAATTCCACACGACGCCTGTTTGGTAGGTTTTTATCATGGTACTTTCCCAAAGCACATGTTTGCTAGGTTTTCACTATTGGACAAAATTATTTCTCTCGACTCTTTTTTTTTGTGTTGCAAGACACTTGTTTTATAGGTTTTCATCAAGGAAACTTTTTCCTTTTTTCATTTTTCCTTTTTATTTTTTTTTATTTTTTCTTTTTTCATTTTTTTTGGACATTTTTTGACGTTTTGGAAAAAAAATGGACGCATGAAGTGACATTGATAGAGGACTCAAACACCTTACTCTTTGAAATGTGCTTTTGAAAGATATTGTGCAAAGACATTGGTAGAGTAATGACAAAGGGATATGAAGTGGGTGATTGGATAAGGATGGGACAAGCTTTATGCAAGGGATTGGATAGATTGGATGAAAGGTTGGAAAGAAGGTGTTGGATAATGAAGGGAATGTACACTAGATTTCTTTGAAGTGGGAGGGAATGGATGCAAGAACAACATTGGCACACACCTTGAGGGGTGATAGAGTGATAGAGGAAAATGAGATTTTGGATTTTGAAGGATTAATGAAGGAATGGATATGGATTGTGGGACACAAGGACCCAAAATGGATTTGGAATATGGGAGACATTTAGATGGAAGGATAGCAATTTTGGATGCCAATTTGGACTTTTCTTTGGGACTCTGTGCTTCAAGGAGCTTCTTGGGAATCCACGTGCTTTTTGATTTTTCATTATTTTGAGGGTCCTTTGAATGTATTGATTGCACAATGGATTTTGGAACCCATATGGCTTTTGACTTTGTTTTTTTTCTCAATGTGCCTTTGTGGCCTTTTGGATAATTCTTTTTTATTTTGGATCAAATTTTTCTTTTTTTGTATATGTCGATTAGATTAGACATGTTGATCCTTGATAGCATGTGGATTTTATTGATTTGTGGATTTTATTCGTGGCATCCAAATTGCTTGGAAAAGGAATGGAATCCATGGATGGATAGGAATTGTATGGAGGCTTTTTGGATGGCTGGAAGGTTCTCCAAGATGTGTGCCTTTGCTGACTTGCATTTGGGAAAGGGTAAGGGGCTTGTGAGTTGGTGGAGGGAGGAATATATGGACCTAAGATGGATGGAAGGGTTGAAGGGGGAGGTATACGTTTGGATTCATATTTTGAAGGGATACCAATGCCTTGAGATGTAGATTTTCTATTAAGACCATGGTCATTTGAATTTTCTTGGACACGTAAGGGTTTAAATATACCTTTTGCATGGAGGTCTAACCCTTTGACTTGATAATGCTTTCTTTGACCAGTATGATACTTGCTAGAAGACGTGAGTCCATTATTATGAGGTTTGAATGATATGGAAGGAATTGTAGGACAATGAGGTGGACTAGACTCAATAGAACCAGGGGAGCCCATTTGAAGTGTAAGGGGTTCATGAAAAACTTGCATAAATGTGCTTGAATCACAAGGGGGAGCACAAGGAACAATAGGTTCCTATGATGGAGTATGAGCAGTGACAGGATCGTCTGGTAGGATAGGATCTTGTGGGGGATCTAAAGGGATGATGGGACCTTTTGGGGGATCCAATGGGATGATGGGATCTTTTGGAGGACATCAAGGTAAAGGGACACCTTGATCTTGACTTGGAAAGGGATCTTGGGAAGACATGGAAGGGAGATCATGATCTTGCTTAGGAAGTGGAAGGTCAACATTTTGGTTTGGGAATGTTAGGGGATCATTCTGGATAGGGGGGATAAAGATAGTGGGATCTTCATGAGGCTCAAGGGAAATGGTATCTTGGTCAACAATAGGATTGAATTGGTCATTGAAGGGGTCTTGATCTTGGTTTGATTTAGAATATGTTTCTTTGTACTTTTTATCATCCTCTTGACATGGGATGTGACTTTGGACATGCAAGGGGGGTTCTTGAAAGGGGTCAACATTTTGATATGAGGAAGATGGAATTTGGATAGGAATCTCATGAATAGGCTTGATTGAAATTGGATTACATGGTGGAATTGGTTCAAAGGAGCTTGGGCTATGCATAGGACTAGCTTGGATGTCTTTCGTGGATAGCCATTGGAAGGTTGCATTGTGGGAAGAATCACTTGATGATGAAGGAGGAAATTTCTCTTGATTTCTATTTTTGCATGCCAAGATGCCTGTTTGATAGGTTTTCATCAAGACAACCATTTTTTGCTTTTTTTTATTTTTTTAATTTTTTCCTCTTTTTTGATTTTTTTGATATTTTCTCAGAAACTTTTTCAATTTTTTTGTACTTTTTTCAGGAACTTTTTTGCAATTTTTTTGTACTTTTTTCAAAAATTATGCATAATACTTATGGAGGTGCATGTTGTTCAATGCCTTTGGCAATGTTTCTCCCTCCAGTGTTGCGAGTTGATACACACCAGACCCATATGATGTTGTGACTATGTATGGGCCGTCCCAATTTGGTTCAAATTTTCCATCCTTCTCTCTGTGTGGCTGGGTCTTGTAATTCATCTTCAGAACTAGGTCCCTGATCTCAAAATGGTGAGTTCAAACCTTCTTGTTGTAAATCCATTTGAGATAGTTTTGGTAGGCTTGTAAGTGTACCAAGGTGGTTTGTCGCCTCTCATCAAGCATCTCAAGCTCGTGCAATCTAGAAACTCTATAGTGCTCATCATCAACAATGCCTTGTAGGGATACTCTCAATGAAGGAATTTCAACCTCGAGGGGTAATATAGCCTCAGCTCCATAGATAAGAGAGTATGGAGTAGCACCAGTGGGGGTGCAGATGCTATTCCTATAGGCCCACAAAGTTTGGTTGAGTTGTAAGTGCCAATCGCGGCCAACATCATTGACAGTCTTTTGCAGGATCTTAATGATGGTTTTGTTAGATGCCTCTGCTTGGTCGTTGCCTTTTGGGTAGTAGATGCTAGAAAATCTATGACAGATTTTGAATTTCTCACAAAGCTGGGTAACATCCCTATTCTGGAATGGGCTACCATGGTCAGTAATGATGGCTAGAGGAACCCCATAATGGAAAATGATATAGTTCCGGATGAATCTGGAAACTTGTCTGCCAGTAATGTATGTCATGGGGATAGCTTCCACCCATTTGGTAAAATAATCCATGGCCATGATGATGTACTTGTATCCATCAGAAGATAGGGGTGTGATCTTCCCTACAAGGTCAAATGCCCAGTGTGAAAAGGGCCATGGAGAGATCACTGGCTGGAGGTCCTGTGCCAGGGCATGAATCAAATTACTGTGAATCTGGCACTTGAAACATTTCTTAGCAAATTTATGGGCATCTTGCTCCATGGTAGGCCAGTAGTATCCTGCTCAAACCAACTTCTTGGTGAGACTCAAACCATTGAAATGTCCACCACAAATACCATTGTGGACCTCATGTAAGGCAGTGTCAGCCTCTCATGAATTGAGGCATCTGAGGAGGGTTTGGTCATAGGCTCTCCTATAAAGGGTATCACCAACGATGACATAATAGGAGGCTTGATGGATAAAAGCATGACATTTATTCTGGGATAAGGCAGGGGGTAATATCTAGGCATGTAGGTAGTTGTATACATCTTGATACCAAGGGGAATCAGGACCAACAATGTCACACACGAGCTCAGATTGCAGAATGTCAAATGCAGAAAGCAATAGTTGCTCAATGAGAAATTCACATCATGCTTCATTATTCGGCATATCAATCATAGATGCAATATTGGACATAGAATCTTCTTGTTTGTTATGGATCCTCAGAAGTTGGTGGAAACTGATTGTGACAAATTGCTCCTTGAGAAAGTCGGCCAACTTCTTGTAAGGTACTAGATTTTCATCCTTAGTTTCATACTCATCAATAACCTATTGGATGACTAACTAAGAATCACCATACACCTTGAGGTGTTGGATTTTCCACTAGATAGTAAGTTTGAGTCCAGTGACCAGTGCTTCATATTCAGCTATGTTGTTGGTACATGTAAAGGTGATTCTATAAGATTTGGGAATGATATCTCCTTGCGGGGTGACAAACATGATGCTCTCCCCTGATCCATGCTTGGTATGTGAGCCATCAAAGTAGAGTTTCCATTCATTGGATTCAGTAAAGGTGAAAATGGACTTATCTAGAAATTCTAAAAGTAGTGGATGATCATTAGGAACTGGTGCCTCCGTGAGCTGATCTTCTATCACCTGGCCTTTTATTTCTTTTTTTCCACATATTCTATGTCAAACTCACTCAGTAGCATGAGCCATTTTGCTAGGTGGCCTGTGAGAGCTACTTTTCCCAAAATATATTTCAACAGATCAATGCCAGACACGAGCATGGTTTTCTGGTGTAACATGTAGTGTCTTAGTTTTTGTGTTGTGAAAACCACAGCAAGACAGGCTCTTTCAATAAGTGAGTAGTTTAGTTTGTATCCAACCAAAGTTCTAATAATGTCATAAATAGCCTGTTCACACCCTTGTTCATCATGTTGTGCCAAGAGAGCACCCAATGTAGTTTCTATGGTAGAAATGGCTTTCCTGGAATAGGAGGCATCAAGATTGGTGGATGTAATAAATAATCCTTCAGTTGTTGGAATGAGTGCTCACATTTTTCATTCCAATGGAAATTCACACCCTTATGTAGCAGATTTTGAAATGATTGGCATTTATCAGTGAGTTGTGCAATAAATTTGCAGATAGATTGTAGTTTCCCTTGTAGACTCCACAGTTTCCTTAGATTGGTAGGCGAAGGCATCTCTAGAATGGCCTACACCTTTGTCGGATCCACTTTGATACCTCGTTGAAAAATGATGTAGCCTAGGATTTTCCCAGAGACAAATCCAAAAACACACTTTTTAGGGTTTAGGCAGAGCTTGTACCCTTCCATTCGTTCAAAGATTCTGGCCAGAATACCCAAATGATCTTTCTAGGTTGTGGATTTACAGAGAAGATCATCAACATAGTCTTCCATCATAATGTGCATGAAGTCATGGAAGGTTATAGTCATTGCCCATTGATAAGTGGCTCCAACATTCTTTAGGCCGAAGGGCATGACATTCCAGCAATCGGTTCCCTAAGGACAAGTGAAAGCTATCTTAGCTTGGTCCTCGGAAGCAATCTGACTTTGGTTGTAACCAGAGAAGCTGTCCATCAGTGATAGCATCTCATAGCCCGTAGTCATGTTTACAATCATGTCAATGTTGGGTAGAGGAAAATAATCTTTAGGGAATGTCTTATTTAAATCACAAAAATTAGTGCATATCCGTATGCCCCTGACGTGCTTGCTAATAGGAACCAGATTGGAGATCCAATCTGCGTAATCAATAGGTCTAATAAATACTGCATCCAATAACTTCTTCAATTCTTCTTTTACCAGTAGAGCTATTTGGGGATGCATTTTTCTTAGCTTCTATTTTACTGGCTTCACACCTGGCTTCAGAGGGAGGTGGTGAAGAACTAACTCAAAATATAGGCTAGGCATGTCAGCATATGACCAGGAAAAATTGATCTGGTGCTTAAGGAAGAATCTGATAAACTCATCTTTCTCTTCTGGCGAGAGTGATGCTGCAAAATGTATGATCTTGGGGTTGTTTGGTGTTCCCAAGTTAATCTCTTTGGTCATTTTAATGAGTAATGTTGAATTCTCCTTTGGAGGGGGTATGTCCAGTCTTCCATCTTTGGGTGCCTCAGAGAGGTTTTCACCCTCAAATACGTCCTTTGTTTTTACTTTTTTATGGTCAGCTGGCGCCTTTCAACTTTCACCAGAGGCCCTATTCTTTTGATTTTTTTCTTTTTCAATTTTGTGACTAGAAGATGGAGTTGACTCCCTGAGATATACAGTAGCAACAAGACCAACGAAGAACCCCTTTTTGTGGTTACTAGATGGTATGCCCTCTCAGAGCTCAAAAAATTCTGCTATTGCCTCATCATTTTCAAAGAAATCTAAGCTTGGTGGACCTTGCGTGTCCCAATCAATAAGCTCGGGGTCACTAGAATCCAAAGAAGGACTTGAAGCATTGCTAAGATCTTGATTGTCTGTTGGTGGTGGAGGAGGTTGATAAGATCTAAAATCTATGTTTGGCATAGGCTGTTGTTGCAAACCATTAGGTTGGATTTGATTGATTTGAGAAATCTGTTGGTATTCCTCCTCAGGTGTAGGGGGAACACTACCTTGGCCAGGTGGCATAGGTACAAAGATTGGTTCAAATTTTGGGGGAGGTCCCCACTGAATAGTGCCAAAGCTTGGTGAAGTATTGGGAGGGTATCCCATGTTGCATAGATCATTGCTTGGAATTGGACTAGGGATCATCTGTGTAGTGATAGGTCCTTGAGGAAATGTGACATGTCTTGGGTCTTGAAATGTTTGATGTGATTCTTCCAATGGTTGCATGTTTATTAGGTCATTTTGGTCTTGATATGCAGTACCTTGTCTTAGATCAAAAGGTAATTGTGATTCTGGTTGTTGTGTAAACATTGGTAAATGAGGATCTTGTTACCCCTTGGATGCTTGAGATCTTGTAAAAACTAGCATGATTACTATATGCAAATGCAAGATTGTTTTTGGGATTTTTGAAATGCAAATGTTTGAAACTCAATTTTGGAAAATACCACTTTGGAATTGCAAAATGAAAGCTAAGTTTTATGCAACTATGTTTTTGGTATTTTGGACTTTGACAATTGATCTTTTGGAAGGAGACAAATCTAGGAGCATAACCTTATGAAGTTGAATAAGGATCTTGACTTGAAAGGTAGGATTTTTGGAATAAAGGACAAGGTTGATAAAAAGGCTTAGGTCAAAACCATCATGACAAAGGTGGAATGAGACCAAATTGATAAAGGGGTTTGAAATTTGGCAAAAAGGGGGATCAAGTCAAGATCCTATTTTCAACATCATAAAGAAAGGTTCCATGATTTGGATACTTCCTAGGATTATTTGAAAAGTTTTTAAGGAGGATCTAGGAATGAGCTATGTGTGCAAGAGGACCATGATAAGGACTTATGCAAAAGGGACTATAATGAGGATCAAAATGAGGTCTATAATGCAAAGGATTTTTGATATGAAAATGCAAGGATATTTAGGTCATGACTATGCAATATGAAGGTTATCAAGCATGCCCAAGGGCTCCAAGTGAAAGGTTTAAAGTTCCATATGTTTACTCAAAAGACAAGGTGTTGTGACCCATTTGATTGTTTGAAAGATTGATTTGTAAAAAGTGTTGTTAAGGATATTTTTTTTAAGATGTCTTCATTTTGATTAATATTTGAACACCCACACAAGACACATCATTCAAAATGGTTGTTGTAAAATGAACAAACACACCACTTCCTAAGGCTGGCAAGGACAATATCTGTTGAATCCCCACTTGAACTAAAGTTCATCTATGCTTACTAATAGCGGACAACCTAGAAGCTTGGAGGCACGGGCTCCTCCTTACATGTGCACTCACTTCTCAGGCACTCCAAGCTTCAACTCCCAAGGGACATCACTTCACAAGGGATTTTTGTATCGACTAATAGCCGTGAAAGTGTGGGGCATCTTAGTTGGTGTCTGACCTTCCACGCCAATAGATAGAAGTTTTTTGGCTACTAACACATGGTGTTTAATAAGGGCATCCATTCAGTTGATTATATATGTGGCATATTAGCTCTATTATGGAGGCCTCCCAGCCTACGAAAGTTACGTTTCATAGGTTTTAACGCACCAAAAGGGTACTGAGGGAGATCTTATTCCTAGTATAATGCATTCAACACCCGTCCATTGAGAGATTAATCACAATGGCATATTTATATCCCGGTTGGATGGGCTTGGCTTTAGCCTGTCACCAGTTTGGAATCCACTCTCACTGGCTCTACTAAATCACTTGGGAGGTAGCCACTTTATAAGAATGATATGAGTTTCTCTTACACCCAAGATCCATGAAGGCGAGGGGAGAGGATACGCTCATATCATTCTTAGGGTTTTACAATCTAGAAAACACATTAGACACATGAAAGCATAAAGTTCATTTCAAGCACCAAAGTGAAGTGTTTTCTAATTACAAAAAAGTAAACACAAGAGTTTGGGAAAATAGAATGTCTTCTACAAAACGTCCTACATTTGAAACCATTAGTAGTTTTAGGATTTTTTCTTCATCCCATGATTTCCATAATGCTGCACAAACTCATCAGTAACACCAAAAACCAGTATTCTAAGTGCAGAAACATGGTAAGGAATGCACAAACCCAAAAATAATAGTGAAAAACACCATTCTTACCACCTGCACTGGAACAGTGACCACCTACACAGCATCAAGGAAACCACCTATGCAGGAACAGGCTCCCACCTGTGCAACTTCTGACCACCTACACAGGTATAGTGACCACTTGCGCAACAACTGATTAGGACCTTAAAAATGACTCAAAATTTGTAAAAACATAGCTTTTTGCAACATATGAGCATGAAACAACATCAAAACATAGCTAGGGTTCTGTAACCATGATTTTTAAGTTGATTTGCAAAGTTTTGAAATGAAAATGAAACCCTAACTAGCTTGTATGTGCATAGAAATAGTTTAGGAACATCTTGAAAGCTTAAAAACTACACTTGATCCTAAACTAGGCTAGAGTTCATTTTAAGTTCCAAAATCAGGTTTGCATGTTCATTTTAAACCCATTGACAACTTGAATAACTTGACTTTGCATGAAACACTTCATTTTTGCCCCTACTTAGGCTAGATTGTGAGTTGCTGAAAGTTTGAATAAATTTGATAGCATCCAACCCTAGACTAGGTGAGATTCATTTTAGGAACCCAAATGTAAATATTCATGTTCATTTTAAGCCTTGAAAATGAAAATGTGAAGTTCATTTGTCACATTAGGGTTAATTAACCACACTTAGGGTTCATTAAGATAGATTAGGGTTCATTTAACAATGAAAATAGTGAAAAATCATAGGAGGAAGCCCTAAATATAGAGTGGCTTCCTAAACCCTCAAAGAACAACCCTAAACCCTAAAAATGCCTCCCTTCTGACCAACTGCGTAGCTAAGCAGCCACCTGCGCAGGTCTGGGTACCACCTGTGTAGCTTCTATGACCACCTATGCAGCTCTCTTCCAGCACCTGAAAAGGACACAAAAACACAAAAATATCATCAGTTATGCATGATTCACATCGGGTTCACCAAATATAAGACTAGAAAAAGGCCTATATAGCATATCTAGGGGACCACAAACCCTAAATAACATGCTAACCTAACTAATCTATCATAAAAGCCATCTAAAACAAGGATTCACAAAAGTAAAGCATAAAACTCTAAGAACCCCCTTTAGATGAAGC
>MU223610.1:2296871-2364278 GCA_018584345.1 Thuja plicata
AAAGATGAACAGTTAGATAAGATAATTTACAAACTAATGATTAAGGGTTAATGGGCTAACCAAGAAAAGTTTTAGAGGTACTGATTCACCCCTCCCCTCTCAGTACATCATTCTAATATAATTCCAATAGCATCTTAATCTATTGACATTGAAATTTTTTCCAATAATGATATATCCTGCAGTATTACCTTCTCTAACTTATCCATTTGATCAATGACATTATCATGTTCATCTATCTCAGTATTAGGTACTAAGGTGTGCAATATTTCCTTTGTTGTCTTAAGTACTCTTCTTCTTCTTCTTCTTCTTCTTTAGTCTTTCCTTGTTCTTCTCATCTTTTACTCGCAGCTTGTTTGACAATACCATCATCTCCTTAGGACTCAATAATTTGAAATCTAAATTTTCTATATCCATCTCTTCAATGGATTTATCTTCCTCGAAAATTATGGGCATTTGTATTCTTATTTTTCTCCTCTTCTTCTCTGTCTCACCAAGATCCAAATTTCTCTTTATCAGTTTTTCTTCTGTTGTTGTAGTATGAACATTGGTAGGATTTACCAATAGCATAGTTGAATTTTTAATAGGATGGGTAAGTGTTACTTTTAGTGATTTCTCTATCTCTTCATAGGTTATTTCCTCAATCACTACCTCATCTTTCTTTAATTCCTCATGTTTCTGTTCTTCTTGCTTCTCTATCTCTTATACCTGTTTAGTAATGACCTTAATAACTTCCTTAGTTACCTCTAGTAGTTCAATAATTTCTACCTCATCTTGATATGATTCATCTTCTTCTTCCTCATCAGAATGCTCGGGTTCTTCACCTTCTTCTTCTACGTTGCCTTCCTCTTGAGCTTTCTCAAATCTTTTAATGTACTTCTTCCAAATCTTAATTGTCTCTTCATGTAGACCAAGTGTTTCTCCAAAAATAATTCTAGTAACTCTGCTCTTGATAGGTAAATCATACTTATGTATCTCAACAAAATAATTAATCTCACTAACATTTAATCCAGTATTACATTCCATCAGTGCCTTCTCTCTTACTTCATTATCAATACTTAAGGTTGTCTCCCATCTCCCATTAATTATATCAAAAAAACTGTCAGAAATATGACCTCTAAGTTCAGTAGGGCTTATATTAAACTTATTCATAATCTTAATGATTTCATATTCAATTCTTCTCTTAATTTCATCACTATGACATAAGTCATACTTCCTAGAAACTCCACTTAATCCTTCAGTAATCTCAATGTTATGTATAAATTCATCTCTAGAAATACCTTCAAAGTTTATACCTTTTATCTTTAGCTCTTTTACTTCCTTGTCTTAAGGGGTGTCCTCATCATCATCCTTTGTAGTATTAGCCTTGGTAGATTCAGACTCTGTGTCTTTGGCTACTCTAGCTGGTGTTCTCCTAGTAGGCATTGGTGATGTGGTTTTTTTAGGAGTCTTCTTTACTTGTTGCTTTCCCTTTCTACTGTAATTTTTCTTAGATTTTGTTGTAATGGCCTCTACCGGTTATGTAGATGATATTGTAGGGGTCTCTTGTGCTACATGTGAAGTAGAGATTTCTCCTCCTAACTTAGTTTCTAAATTTGTTAACATTCTTCTTGTTTTTATTTCTATTATAGGCTTTTTGAGTTCAAGCTTAATTCTAGAGCTTGCTTCTTCAAATATTCCAAACCTTTTCTCAGTTTCATCTATGGGCTTACTCAACAACACCTCTGCATATCTATCTATCTCTTCTTCATAAATCTCATAACCTATTGCAGGGATCCAGAATGTTCTAGTTACAACAGGTTGAATTATACAGGTGCTTGAGTCAACTAAGAAACATATTGCATCCTTATACTTCTAACCTATACCAGGTGGTATTATCCATTTCATATACATAACAGTTTGAAAACTTTGAAATATATCCACATGTGATTGTCAAGTTGATCTCCTAGTTCCTTAACATAATTTGAGATATGTGCTACCACAGGTCTATCTTATTTCCATTCAACATTGCCTTTTCCAGGGAGAGACTTTTGAAAATAAAATAAAATATAGACAAGTAATGACCCATACTTGAATGACTTCTTCTTATCATTTGAAATCTTTTCCCTATTGACAACCATCTAATCAGCTAGAAAATCACATGGGTTGTAAGATACATTTTCACTCACCATTTTTTATGTAGCATGGATTGCTCCATGGTGAATGTTGTTTTGTCTTCTTGACTGATAGACTTTGTAACCAATAACCATCACTACAAATCTCACTGCATCATCAGGTATGTCCTTCACAGTCATGGCTCTGTGGTCTCTTCATGATTTTGTTAGTTTTGCAACCACATCTCCAGAAATTTGTCTCAGGGTCGGTGACTCATCGGTTTCATTGAAACTCGTAACTCTTTTGATTACTTCACCAGTGATCTCATGGTTCTCATCCAACCATAGGAATTGATCATGAAATCTTCTTAGTACATATATTTTCCAGTCGTCATGGAAACATGTAGGGAAATCAAGTGCATTCAGAATACCTTTATTAATTAGATGTGCATATTCATTTTTCAGAATTCCAACTTCACACAACTTCAAATATCCCTCAATGATATCATCTTCTCCAAGTTCCTCCATCTTAAAGTAAATAAAACAACGTATGTCCTCTGTCAACAAAAATCCAGGTGGGATTGATGAAAATGCTCCAACTTCATCCACCACAGCAAACTTCATCAGATGTAACCTGAAATGAGGATGTGGCTCCTCAACATGTGTAATTAGGGTAGGAGTATCGATCATTTGTGTCATGTTAAACTCTCCTTAACAACTGAATCACAAACTCAGTCTCAATCGATCAAATTCTTCATTTCAAACACTTGCTCTGTTTGTGTAGGGTTTGGCACTGTAAGATATAAAAACACATGTATAAAAAAAATTTATATATGTGTGTGTGTGTGTGTGTGTGTGTGTGTGTGTGTGTGTGTGTGGTATAGCAAGGGTGTATGTGTTTATGTAAATGTGTGGCCTCCTAATCCGAGACAAGGAGATCCCAATTGATTAATCGAAAGGAGACAATCAATGCAAAAAGGAATCAACTAGTTATGGATAAAGAGGGAAAGGGGGATCTAATTCCTTAATTATAAATTGAAACAATAGATCTGAATTTCTTAAAGCCTTAATTGAAATGAAACATTTACCTTGGAATGTAGCAGATTTGGAAATACCTATTTTCAAATGTCTCTATTGAGTTTCGGGGAATTCTGCAACCAGATCAGGAACATAAACACAGAGATGGACAAAACCCAGAAATATTTTCCTTTTCTGAGTCATTTCAACCTTGACCCAAATGCAGGGGCACAATTGTACCCCAAAATGTTGATCTTGACTTGCATTGCTCTGATGGAAATTATGGTCGCGGATCCCAAAAGTTGGCCGAAAAGGTATCTGAATCTTCTCTTAAATTCATCATCATGTACCTGTACCTGCAAGAAAAATTATTTTGTTTGTTGGGGGGAGGGCTTTACCTTAGTCAAACCCCAATTTAGGAATTAACCTTGAAATCAATAATTGAGATAGAGAATGCTAGCAAGTAGTAGAATTAATTCTAACAATGAAGCTATGATATTCAATAGATATGCAATTGTATTTTGAATGTAAACAAGTATGTTAATATGAAAGCTTGGACTCAATATTAGAAACCATAAACCTCCATGATTGTATGCTTGGAATCCACATTGAAGGAAGAATAAATGACTCTTCAGGATGCACAAAGGATCTTGAAGGAAGATCACACCACCATGATGGATAGATCTAGGGTTTGAATGATGAATCTTGAATGCTTGAACCAAATCCCTTCAAAGGCTTAAATTCTTGAATCCTTGATCTTCAATGGAGAACTTGAATGCTTGAGAGGAAGACTTAAAAACCTTGATTGGACACTTGAAAGCTTGAAAACATGTAGAATAATGGATGCTTGAACTACTTAGCCTTATTCACTTGGTTTCTTGCTTAGGAAAAATGAGAGGAGGAAAGCTTCCTTATATACAATTCTAGGGAACAATATTCTCTAGAGGCCTACATAGGAGAATTAAATTCCAATTAGACCTATACCCCTAGAAGTGGACCTATATTAAATATAATTTAAGAGTTGTTACTTCAAAACCCGAAACAGCTAACCCAAAAGCAGGAAAATGAACTTTTGAGTTTCCCCCAGTAGCCAACAAACTTTCCAATTGAAAAGGGGGACCTGGATCAAGGTTGAGGTTTCCTTGACATAGGTCAGGGTCAAGTTTGACCTTGACCCAGGGGGTCAGGACCCCTGCAAAATGTGCCAGGTGGGATAAACAATGCCTAGAGAGGCCCAGTCAAGGTCCTAAACAAACACAGAAGATGCGGAAAGGGGTAGAAATGAGAGGACAACATGATGATATCCCAAAACAACCCCTAAGGAGGGATAAACTATCTTAACATGGAAGTGCTTCCATTTTAAGATGATACATGCACTTTTTCACTCTTCAGATTCAACTAAACGGTCACTCAAAATCAGTTCACAATTTAGCTCATAAAAAATTCTCATGAAAGAAAAGTGTGAAAATGATCTCAATACATGTATTTATAATTTCACTTAGGGTTTACCATTTATTCAAGTTACCATTACCTTTTCTAGCGGTTAACCATCTTACCTTTCATTCATTCAATGCATGACTCTAATGTTCGGTATGCTTCCAACAATAATATTTCACAATGGTTGTAACTTTTTCATAATATTTTTAAAGATGGATACAGTGACATCACCCCACGTCTTATTATGTAAATTTGGATTCCTTACAAGTAATTTTGGGGAACCAGTTGATATGACCTTAGTTTTCTTCTCCTTTAAGTAAATGTCTTGACCTAGTTGGAGGGTGAACTCTCAAAACTAGATGGTTGAGATCCCAACTTAGATCAACTTAACCTGCTTCCTTATTAACCCAATTTTTCTTCATATCACTTTTTACTTGTTCAACATTTACACTTTTCTTCTCTTCATTATGTGGTGACCAGTTCACTGGACTATTTTTGAAATCTCTAGCTAGATGAGTCATTTTATTACATGCATAACAAATCATGTCATTTGATCTCTAGGGTCCATGATTATTAATTAAATTCATTCTTCTAAATTTTTGTGCTATCATAGTTTGCCCAAATCACACCAGATTATTGTTTACTTCCATAAGTATTCATCAGTGGCTTGGGTGATCGTGAATTATTCAGTGCTAACCTACACTATATGGCTTTATGTCCATATTTATTGTATTTGTAGAAATATCCCTCAAATCTTGCTCCACATTTGGCATTAGGACCACATTCACTTACTCTATGTCCATATTGATTACAGTCATAACAATAACCATTAGAAGATTGAATTTTAGCACTTATCAGTCGGTATCTGCAAACATTTGATGTGTGGCCTAGATTTCCACAATTGTAGCATGTAGGCCTTGATGATTTCCTTTCTTGACTGATGACAGGTCACTTGGGTTCATCTTGTTTCTCCTTGGCATTTGATGATTCTCCATTTTCCTGTGTACTCCTTCCAGTGTATCCTAATCCAGATGTGTCATTAGGTCTCCTATGTTGATTAAGTTGTTCAAGAATCTTTAGGGTACTACCATGTCCTCTCTTAATATGTTCATGTGCCTATTTTTATTTCTTGAGTTGTTCTTGCACAAGTGCTTCAACTTATTCTTTAGCATTTCATTTTCATCTCTAAGTTTTTCATTTACTTCTCTCACAGTTTCATTTTTATAGTGATTTCTTCATTTTCTTCAACTAGATCACTCAACTGTTCATGCATTACAAAATTCTCTCTATTGATGTGGTACCATTACTCTTCCTTTTATCTCATTATATCTTCAATTTATTTATTTGCATCTTATGTAGCTCTCTTCTTCTCAAAGTATTCACACATATCCATTGATTGTCCTTCAAATTCATTTTTCACATTTGACAGTTCTTTTGCTAATTTTTCATTCTCTTTCATCACCTCCTCTAGGGATTCTTGTGCTTCATCGGGCACACTTCCTTCAAATAGTTCATCAAAATAGTCTTATGTATCTCTTAACCTTTCAGCCAACTATTTTCTTATTGTAAGGGATTTCCTTAATCTTTCTATCAACTCTTCAATTACTTGCTCGAGAGTTTTTCCTCTTACCATAGTGCTCAACTCTAGACCTTTTACTCAAGTTGTTAAACTTTCCTTCAGAGTACGAAAGATATGATACCAATTTTTGGGTTTAAGCACTAAGTAATGTACTGAGAAGGGGGGTGAATCAGTATAGTCACCAATTGAAATTTTAAAACTAATTGAGAACATTGGTAATAGACAGATCTAAAAAATCATTCAATATGCATTAACCATAGTTGTTGAACACGGTCATAACCATAAAACAGTAAATGAAACCAAAACATCACAAACATAGACACATGTGACACAGTGATTTTTGTATCAAGGAAACCCTTATAAGAGGGAAAAACCACAGTGGGGATGGTACCCACAAACTTCACTATTGCAGTATAGAAGGTGCCCTGTGAAACGCCTACAAAAAATATTTCTGAGAGTTATACATCTTGTTAGAGATGTCTAGTACATTATCAAATGTACAATGAGACCTTTGAAATTTTACTTCATGTGAGGATTTAAATCTACAATTTAGAGATTCACCTTGCGAAAGGATTTAGAAATAGAGACCTATAAGAGTCTACCTTGTTAAAGGATTTAGCTTACTGCAATTGTCAGAGAACAACAAGCGATTGATTTGTAATAGCACACCTTGCTTGTAAGATCTTTTAGGTATTGTATCTTCTCAACCTTGCATTCAATATGTGACTTAAACCTCTTCTTCAAATCTTTTCACTATCTCTTGTACCAGTCGTTGATTGATCTGACAATACTTCCTCCTTCACATTATTGTCTTTGCTCCTCCAATCTCTCTTGCTCAAAATTCTCCAACTCTATATTCAACTCACAGATAATATTTTGTATGATTACTTATTGTTTTTTTCTCTTAATCAACACCATTGGTTTTTTCACTTAATCAACACCGTTGATTTTAAACTTACATTTAGGTCACTTGTCACTTTAGGTTTAACTTTTGTAGAATGTTCCAAATCATAGTTAACCTTAGGAAAAATCACCCATCCAATGAAACCAATAGAATCTTGTCAATTCGAATAACATCCTCAACAAACTTCACCTCAATATATGTACTAATTTGTCATTTAGTGATCACAAAAATAACATTGCAAAGTTTATTCAAGAATATTGACAAACCATTCAAATTAGAATAATACTTTACCATTTTAAGAATCGGTTGATCCAGGCATCTCTAAAATAATATTATACAACATCTTGCAAAACCGCTCCTCATAATACTTCGATCTCAATATACATTTACCATATTTCCATCATGTTGTTGTCTTGTACCTTAGTCGGTTAGGTATTCCATTTGATTCTTCATTACCAGTTGTGGTCAATTGTAGGTGTAGATTATTTAGTATGTTTGACCATCAATGACAACATTTGATCAAACAGGTATCAATGTTTATTATCTTTTCCAGTTAGGTGATCAATGCCAACACCTTGGCTACTCTACCAAATTTTAGGCATATAAGTGTTACGAAAATAGGTTGAATAAGCTAGTAGACAGTGCCAATGAGAAGGTAAATGAGTGCAATGAGAATCTACCCAAAACTCGAGGATATGATTTTTATGATCAGGGTTCTAGTAGTAATCAAATAAGACAACAAAATTTCAAACCCAAGATTCAAATGGTTTCACGAGTGCAAATGATGAGGCCAACACAAGTGGAGAAGAGGAAGCACAAAGACCAGTGGTTAAGTAGAAGACACCAATGTTTGTGAGACTGAATCATGCAGAAAATTAGACTATTGGTGACAGGAACAAGGGTGTTCAGACTAGAAGGATTGCTCAAGATCGCATCTTCTTTTAATCAGAGGTTGATCCAATTAATGATGATTAGGATAAAGTTATTAAAGAAGAAATTGTAACTACAAATGATCACATAGAGAAGCTCAGGATCAGAGCAACCAAGATTCAGTCATTGCTTGAAAGTGACAAAATGATGTTATACTTGTGAAAGGAGAAAGTTCAAAATCTCGTCAAGACAAGCCTAAAACTAAAAGGAAGAAGAAAATGACCAAGAAGAAGAACAAGACTAAGAAGACTTCAGGTAGGCTATCTAAACTTCAAAAAATCAATGGTAAGTGTTTTTCTTATGGAAATTTTGGTCATAAAGTTGTAGATTGCAGAAAGAAAAATAATTTCCCTAGATGCAAAAGGCATAATAACACCTCAAGCATATGCAGTGGTGTGGAAAGGATGAATTATGTCATCAAAAAGGAAAAATTAATATGTCCATGTGCTATACTAAAGCGTGAAGAAAGTAGACAAAAGAATGTCATACATTTGAGTTGCAGCATATCTAGACAGATTGCCAAACATGACAGTGAACAAATGTGGTCTAGTGGGAATGGACAAGAATGTGCAAAATAATGGTGAGGATAAGAAGAAAAAACTAGAGAGAAAAGGTCTAAATGTCAAAGGATCACAAAAATTTGACAAAGGAAAAGACTAGAAAAAGACAAACAAAAGACAAAAGCGTAGAAACAATTTAAAGAACAAGAAGAGTAAGGTTAATGTTGAAAAGAATAAACTCTTGGAGGCAAGTTAGGCGTAATCGCCCCTCCTGATCAGAACTAAGATGCAGAGGGTTGCTTTAATCTAGTGTACTTTAGGGAGATATATTTCAAGAGGGATTGGAGTTTTGGAGGCTACTACTCAGGGGGAGTAGTAAGCATGGTAAGATATGGTTGAAGGTAAGGAAGAGAAGAGCATGGTTAATCAAAGCAAATCATAGCAGAGATGCACCTTTTTCATTGATGTCAAAGGCATGTGAAAAAAAGATATACTTGCACATAAGAAAGAGATATAGTTAAGGAGAAGAGTGCATATCTAAGGAGGAGTAGTTGATGAAGAGAAGAGCATCTGATTAGATTAGAACCAAGGGAAGCTTCTTCCTAGGGGGAGTAGATATAGAGAGATCCTGAAGGAAGATGAGTTGGAGAGACTCTGAAAGATATTTGTGCATATTTTTTGTACTACTATTGATTATCTTTCTAGGATGGAGATTATTGGTTTTTGAACAAATTACTTGATTTTCCCATCACATGTTGCCATCAACGTCAAAGAGTCAGATTGTTGGAAAGTTTGGATGTGTTTTCATTGATGTCAATATGTCTATTAAGTAGTTTTGCAAGAGGAATAGTATGTTTAGGGGATAAGGAGTCTCACACCTCATGGGATGATGTAGAGGTTGTTTACTAGGTCCATGTCAAGTTTCAGGTGTTGACATGATGATTTGAGTAATTTATGAGATGACAGATGGTAGCTCGTTACTTTATTGTCAGCCAATGTAACAAAGTTATAGAGATTGGCTTCATGCACGTACACAAGTTGAGATCTTTGGTCACACAACTGGGAATATGTTTAAGACATGGTGATGTGTCTTTTATTCAAAGGGTTCATGATTCTGAAGGTCCACAAGGTATTTTAACGTGTTACAGTGGATAGTGACAGTGTTCTTGGGGGATAGCATAGAATGCTGACAAATATGTTAGCTGGGATGGAGTTGATTGTTTGTTTGAAATTAATGATGCCTAAGGATATTCTTGGATTATGTGCCTGCCAAATTTGCAGTTCAGATTGATTATGGTGATCAATTTTGGAGATTTCTTTGGTTGGTGATATTTTCTTATGTTCTTGATTAACTTGATCAGTAAAACATTTTATGGGCGATTGGTAAAATGTGTTATGGTAGAGTTATGATCTCGAGGTGGTTATGAAGGATCTAAGTTATGTTTGGTTGACATGATTTGATCAGGATCATTGATTTTGGCACAGTATGAAAAAAATTGAAAGTTAGGTTTTTGTTGACTTGTTCTTGATATAAAGGTTGATGAATTAGGGAAAATTGTGTAGTTGCACAAGAGAAGGATTGATCGCAGACACCAGGGATTGATTGAGAAGCAGTTGTGCAGATCTAGTGAAGGTTGAATTGCTCATCTGAAGGAGTCGGAGAGAACTGCAACAAAGATCTGATTGTACTTCAATGGAACTAACCATTGTTTCCCTATGAAGTGACAAAAAATGGTTATGTATCTATTGCTAAAGTAATTCTAAAGTTACCCAAGAATTTGAGAGTGAAGAGATTTGGAATGTTTGAAGAAATTGATAAAACTTAGTAGCTTGTGTTTCAAGGAAGAAACCAAGATCTTTACTATTTATGGTTGCAGAGACCTCTACTAGGAAATCAAAGATGAAAACTTTGTATCCAAAAGTGCAAAATAGTAGTGATATTATAGCCGTGAAAATTAATATTGTCATGCAGTCTATTCCAATAGATGTTGATGCTAATGAAGATGACATATAGGAGAAGAAAGAATCGGTGTTCACTACTCTTTTTGATGATTATCCACCTATTGAGGAATATGAAGAATCTAAAGAACATATGGAAAATATGTCCATGGCAATAAAATGCAAATTGGCACAACAGAAGGTAAGTCATGCAATTAGGAATTTCAAAATGGTCATTGATGATATTGTTGAATTGTACAAGTATTTCTTGATGCGGCCTAGTCACGTAAAGAAGATCGAATAAAATATAGACTCCTCCGAGTCTGAGATAGTAGAAATCAATCAATATTTTGATATTTACAATGAAAAAAGTGGAGATGTGAGGAGAAATATACGCAAGCTCCACTCCAATCTAATCGTTTGGCAGAGTCAGAGGGATATGTACACAAATTATTTTGTGATTTGAAAGATGTCTTGGAAATTTGGCAGTCTAATTTTATAAAGTTGCTTCTTGATGTAGAACAACTTGTCCAGACTACATAGTGTAATCTGCAAATTTTAAAAAAGATAAATAATATTTGTTGATTGTGTGAAGGCTATCAGATATCAGATACCTCTGATGGTTGTGAATTGTTAAAAAAATGTAATTAATTTTATAGTGGATAGAGATCAATGCTTCATGAAATTTGTTGAATCAAGGTCTTCAAGGGTATCTTTGTTGCCCTATGAAGTAACAAAAAATGATCATGTGTCTATTGCTAAAGTAATTCTAAAGCTACCCACGGATTTGAGAGTGAAGAGACTTGGAACGTTTGAAGAAATTGGTAAAAGTCAGTAGCTTGTGTGTCAAGGAAGAAACCAAGAGGTTTACCATCTATGGCTTGAGAGACATCTGCTAGGAAATCAAAGATCAAAAATTTGTATCCAAAAGTGGAAAAGAGTAGTGATGTTATAGCCGTGAAAAGTAATATTGTCATGCAGTCTATTCTTATAGATGTTGATGCTAAGGACAATGACGTATTGGAGAAGAAAGAATCGGTGTTCACTACTCTTTTCGACGATTATCCTCTTGTTGAGGAATAAGAAGAATCTAAAGAATCGATGGAAAATATGTCCATGACGATAAAATACAAACTGGCACAACAAAAGGAGTCATGTAATTAGGAATCTCAAAAAGGTCATTGATAATATTGTTGAATTGTACAAGATTTCTTGATGTGGCTTACTGACGTAAAGAATCTCAAATAAAATATAGACTCCTCTGAGTCTTAGATAGAAAAAATGCTCAATATTTTAATATTTGCAATGACAAAAGTGGAGATGTGAGGAACAATATACACGAGCTGCACTCCAATCTAATCATTTGGCAGGATCACAGGGACATGTACAAGAATTATTTTGTGATTTGAAATATGTCTTGGAAATTTGGCAGTCTACTTTCATAACATGCTTGTTGATGTAGAACAACTTGTCCAGACTACATAGAATGAAATTTTTGAAAAAGATGAAGAATATTAGTTGATTGAGTGTGAATTTCATGGTAGGATTCTTTCTACTACTATGCATTCTTGTAATACTACTCTTCTTGGTTTAAAGAAGTAATTCAAAAACGTTTTCTCTAAGAAGTCGGTTAGTTGATATTGATTCCTTTCTCTGATAATTTTTTTGTACATTATTTCAAAGCGGGAGAGCTTTTTTTGAAGCTCACAAGTGTTGTCATCAATGAAAAGGGGGGATATTGTTGCACATATGGCATGATGGTTTTCATTGATGTCAAACTTGTTTAGTGATAGAATTTTTGGTACTTTGTTGTTTAGTTTTCTTGTGTTTTTGTTGATGGTCTGGATGTATTCACACTAGTTTGATTGTGTTTTTGTTGATGGTCTGGATGTATTCACACTAGTTTGAAAATGTATGGATAGAAGGAATCATGGTGGAAGTCTCTTTTGTGGATATAATTCAAAATATCTTATAAACTTACAGTTGCCTTGTTCTAAAATATTTTCATCTCATATAAAACATTTGAGTTGTGTTTTGGATATTGTTGTGGTGGTGATAGAATTGTTGTTTACATCTAGTGATGTTTTTTCTAAGTTCATTGTTCAATTCTCCAGTACAAGTTGACGACGTTGTTGATATGGATGTATGCAATCTTTATACAAATTGTGTTGAGAATATTTACTATTTGTCTAAACGGTGCTCAGTTTGGATGGTATCAGTTGATTTTCTACTACTGTCTATTTCAGTTACTGTGTTGAGCTTTTTGGTTTGGCATTACTACTATTGCTTTGTGTGATTGTTGCTACTAAGGTTGTGATTGATGAAGAATATTTGAAAATAGATAAATGTCTTTCATGGTGTCGATTACTTTCCTAATATTACTTACTTTGGATATTGAAGAATTCTTTTGAATTCTTTCGAGAGGTGTGTCAACTCAGTGCGGATCTCCACACGTCTTATTTTCCTTCCACTTATAGTTTTGTTGAGGTTTTTGGCCAACCTTACATCTACCTGTTACATCCTTATTTAGGTTGACCTAATGTGTGATCCATATGGCATATATGAATACTCTTACTCAGCATTTGCAGCGTGGTTGTAAGAAATGTAAGATATAATATCATATGGAAGAAAGGCACAAAGGATGAAGTACTAAACAATGATTCTATGGTCTGGATGTGGAAAATGCAGAGATGAAGATAGATTCAGATGAGTATTCACTGTGAACTGTAATCCAACATTTCAGATGCTATTCTTATACCTTCAATTTCTCCTAGTTATCATATTATATTGTGCTTCTTGTTCTACATAACTGATCTTCAGATTACATGGTATCCTTTGTATCTTGCACTATAGGTAGTGAACCTTAGTTGTAAGTTTTGAGGAGTGAACTCTCTAGCAGTGAGCCTAACTCTTTGTAATTAAAAATTTACACATGTATTGTGAGATATCTCTCACTGTAGTTTTCCCCATTTTGGGTTTTCCACACAAAAATATGACGTTCTTGTGTGTATGATTTTACTATTCTAGTTTCTTTATTTCTTGCATAATGAAGTGAATGAATAAAGTAAACAAATTGATGTTTTGATCAAGGTTTATGGTTGTTTAAGTTGATTTAGATTCACCACCCCCTCTTAGTATGTGGGTGTGTCAAACAATTAATACAATAAGACATTTAATTCACGCGGAAACTCTAGCAAGATAAAACCTTGGCAAAATAATGCTTATATAAATCTTTCTTATAATTTTTGTAGGCACCAACCCAAGACACAAATCCTCTTTGCAAATATTCATAGGCACCAACTGAGCACTAACTTAGTAAGAGACCAATTTATCTTTTAAACAATAAGCACCAATCTCTTGCATAAACTTCTCAGAATTATGCTATAAGTTTGTTCATAAATCTGCTACAATAATGCCCATAGATATGCTATAATGTCTACCTTTAAATTCACTCCAACACTCCTCATATTCTCTTAATATAATATATTAATGCACACTTTTAGATATTTTTTTCATATGCTTGGATATGTTGGCGTATTAATAAGATCTATTGTTCAACACACCTCTCAGCCTCACAAAATGCTCATCTTATACCTTTCCAATTGAGTAAGTTCAATTTGAAAACATGTCCTTTCACATTAAAAGTTATAACCCATGCTAATTGCACTACTTCATAATAGTTTTGCCTTAACATGATCACACCACTTCATAATTTGTTTCCCAACATAAATTACACATTTTTTGTTATGACGCGTGAATAAGACAAAATACTTCACATTTTGTAATAAGACACTTTTTGTCTTATACAAGGAGTGTGAATTGGAGGAAGTCAACAACATGGAAGGCAATTTTTCATTTTATTAATAATAATAATAATAAATTAAATTTCTTTATAATATTTTCCAAGAGCATCATAAATAAATGTGTATTTATCTATTTAAAGTCATTCAAATGGTGGTTAATCTCATAATGTTTATGAAGATAATTAGTGGTGGTTGACCCACAATTTCTTTCATCAGTCAATCTAATTTATTTGACTTCAATGATAATATTTCAACAATATCCCCCTTTGTCTTTGATTGCAACCTCTTAAAGAAATACAATCCTACCCATTTCTCCAATGCTACTCCTAACTCAACTACTCCCCCTTTGACATCAATGGGAAACGTCATCTATAGAGTTGTAAGATAGTCCAATGGAGAGCTCCCCTTAAAGAATAGATCTCCTTAATAAATGGAAGGAGAGTATATCACCCCTTAAAGAAACTCAAAAGTCTCTTTTATGAGAGAATTTGTAAATATATTCACAACTTGTTCTTTAGTGGCAACATATGCCAACTTCACTTGTTGATCTACTACTTGTTCCCTCCAAAAATGGTATTTGATGGGAATGTGTTTAGTTCCTGAGTGCATCATTGGATACTTGCAAATGTTGCTCGCATTTTTAGTATCACAAAATATTGATATTACATAAACATATTCTATTTTGATATCCTTCAATTGATGTTCTTCTCATCCAAAGAACTTGGATACAAAAGAATGTTGCTTCTATGTGCTCCACCTCAACAACGGATAGAGATATTGAAGCTTGTTTCTTACTAAACCATGAAACACAACTAATGCACAAAAAGAATGCAATGACATTTGTGATCTTTCTGTCATCAATACTACCAGCCCGATGTATATTTGTATATGTTGTTAAGGTGAAATCTTCCTCTTGGGTACCGTGAAACAAAATCTAAGGCAATTTTAAATATTTGAATATCCTTTTCATTGCCTACTTATGTGTTTCTTTAGGAGCAACTTGAACCCTTGGTACCATCCCAACTGCCCACACAATGTAAGGCCTTGAAGATGTCGCATCAAGTAAACCTTTGATCTTTAATCTATAGAGAGTTTGGATTGCATCAGGAAATTCATCATTTTTTTCTCAACTCACATCCTCTAACCATTGTTGTACCTAGAAGATCCCAATCCTCCATTATTAACCTTTTTAACATTTTTTTACCATACTTAGTTTGTGAAATGAGAATTTTTTTATCAAATTTATATACCTATATATATGTGTGTGTGTGTGTGTGTGTGTGTGTGTGTGTGTGTGTCATTTTGGAGAAATTAAAAACAATATTTTTGATGTGGATCGAATGTAGGTTTTTTTATCCAAAATAAACCTCCAACTTTGACGTTTAATGAAAAATAGTACAAAAAAGAAAAAAAAAATTGAAAAATAACAATGCCCTCCGGCTTCAAGTCTACTTTCTATCAAAATTATTTTTTTGAATTTTGATAAATACGCAACAAGTTATAAGCTATGCAGTCAAGGTATCCCAAAATTACAGTTTACTCTACTTCAAACGTTCATAAAATATGCAATAATCATGATAATGTCATCAAACTAATTGCATGCCCTCTGTATGGATGTTGCAAAACCAAATTCGAAAAAATTACATTGATATCTATTTTAGAAAAAAAGTTATGCTCTATGAAGTTAATGTAACTTTTTGAAAATGACGTTTTCAGCAACATAGCAGTTTTCGTGGGAGAAAAACAAAGCCATTCAAATTAATTCAAAAATAAAAATAAAAATGTATATTTAGAATCTAGACAGAAAATCCTAAAAGACTCTAGTTTACTTCATCTTCCGATTTCAAACAGTTTAACAACAATATGCATCTGAATCTGAAAGTTTTTTTCAAAATGTAGACTTCAATGTCCGTTTAGGCAAAAAAGTGTAACCCACTATTGTGGGATCACCCATATGTGTGTGTGTGTGTGTGTGTGTGTAGATATACATATATATATAGAACTATATATATCTTAATAGTTTTTGTCTCAAGGTTTTATCTGACTGAAGCTACAAAACATTAACGCTCTCTCTTAGCTAGGGAGCATAAACACATGATTTGATATTACCTCAATGTAATGTCAAGATGGCATGATTAAGCATATCTTTGACTAGAAGATACTCATACTTTAGATATCATCTCATGATATCAGGAGTAATGACCTCAAAATATCAAGTCGCATGATATTCACCAAGTACTCAAAATGTCCATATGGTATATGCATACGTATCCTCAATGATACTTACCATAGGAACATTATATTCATGGTTTGTTTAAGGATGTTAATCCACCATGACACATTTATGCAATACAACTTATAGATATGTTTGTGGCGATATATATCACTTAGTTGATTGATTTAGAAGATATAGTCTATCATGATCTTCTTAGACGTCATAAGATGTCCATCACAATATAAGATTAAGTTATTGTAAGATCATCACCTTCATATACTTTTTACAAATACAAGTGATAATCATTTGGAAGTCGTCACTTCCTCATGATGTACACAGGGCCCAAATAGTCATGAAATGACATAAATATTTTCATTAGTATAATAATCAAATATGTTGAGACTCTTTCTCGATAATTACAATCATACCAAGTTTACCTCGGAAGTGTTCCTCCTTCATTTTGCAAGAGGTTTGGTGAGGATGGTAAAGGACAATGATCTCCCTCTCAATCCAGTATTTCAAAAGATATTTTGAAGTTCTTTAGAATACAAGTTTCTCTGAATCCAAGTTTGAATTACTGACTTTAGCGAAGGAAGCTTGATGTTTGAGTCTGTCAGGACATTTTTCTCCAGTGTGAACATAGTTGTTGCATCTATAACATTGTATTTTAGAGTAGTCTCTATGTTTCTTGAACGATTGTTTACCATTTGATTTCTTTCCCTTTTTCCTTTTCAAATTAGTGGTGAGACTATGAATGTTTTCATTTGTGGATTCCACACTAATTCCTCTAGATATTAGATTACACTCTTCTTGAATGCAATCATCTTTTAGTCGATCAAATTTGGGGATTTTGGAATGAGCACTTATTCCTTGTCTAAAGTTTTCCCATGAGATAGGGAGTCCATTTAAAGTTATCATAGTTAAATCTTTATTATCATAGATGTGACCAATTGTTGAGAGTTGGTTTCTTAATTTTGTTATCTTTTACTATTCCATTTTCCCTCTCCACAACTCCATTTTTTTGTGGTGTTCCTAAAACCAAAAAGGATCTCCTAATCCCATGTTTTTCACAAAAATCCTCCAAGTCATTTAAGGTGAGTTCACCACCTCTATCTAATCTTAGAAATTTAATTTACAATCTAGATTATTTTTCAACTAATGCCTTAAAGATCTTAAACTTCTCAAGGGCTCGGGTTTTTCTTTGAAAAAGGCTACCCAAGTCAATCTAGAATAAACATCAATCAACTTGACATGAAGTAACTCTAACCTTTCATACTCTTTATTCGGGTTGGTCCATAGAGGCTTCTATGCACGAGCTCCAATGGTTTGGATGTTGAATACAACTTTGATATGAAGTTGACCCTTGTTTCCTTCCCATGTTGGAAGTGATTGCAAATGGTATTGGAGGGTTTTCAAATCTTTGGCATATCTCTCATTGCATGTCAACTATTGATTTTGACAAGATTGTCAAAGTTGATGTGTCCCTAACTTCTGTGTAGTAGCCAACTTTCATAATTTTTTCCCCATAAATCACTTTCCACTTCTGATTTCATTGAGGATGTATAGATTATTAGCTATCCTATGTGCATTTTCTATCAATCTCGCTTCTTCATTTTGCATCCTTTTGTATGAAATGTGAGAGCATGAACTAGATCACATAATTGACTTACACTTGGGACATTGTGCTTCAATCCTTTAACATACAAAACATTCTATGTTTTTATTCTTCCATTGTCTAAACTAAGAGTTTCTTTTCTAGTGGGTTGTTTTTTTGGTTATATGATAGTTCGACTCCCTTAAATATGAAAAGGGTAGATGTAATTTTTGTAATTTTGTAATATGGTACATGATAATATTGTAAACAAACATTGATTTTACTCAGTTTAATATATTATAAGTTTCTTTTCTAACAATATTGGTTGTAGAATTATCTCCAAATCTCATTGTTCCTTCATTTAATTTATCAATGTAAGAAATTCACTTTTATTGATAGTATTTTGGCTTGAACAACCTCTGTCTATATACCACTATTCTCCATTGTTTTGGGCATGTAGGGTAATTTGTACTTGTGTGGATTTCTCTCTTTCATCTTTTTTTTTTGAATTCTTCACGTTTTCCTAGAGAATGATGTCTTTCTTTTTGTCTTATTTAGGAGGATATGCAAAAATAGATCTAAAAAATTGTGCATATGCCAATAGCTATTCTATTTATAACATTCAATATAGTATTTTTGAGGAGCAAAAGAATTGTAATTCCTACTATCAAACCTAGAGGAATTCTTTTCCTTGTTCCAAATATAATTTCTCGTGAGTCATACTATTGATTGCCCTATTGCCAAACTGATTGTATGTGAAATAATAACCAAAGAAAGGATGATGGAACTTGGTTATATGTACTTACCTTTGTGGAAAGAACTTTCTGAATGTGTTCTTATCCATTTGAGATGTGCTTGGCTTTATGGAACATGAATTCCTTTTGCTTTGCTACTTTTTCCTTGGATGGGACTTTCAAGTGCACCAACATAACTCTTAATTAGTTTTCTTTTACTTGATTCTATTTCTGCCTTTCCTTCGCTCTCTTCATAACCATTTTTTATAGATAGTGATCTTTGTTCATTTATGATATTATTCAAAATGTCAATGCTCTTTTCAAACTTGAGACTTTTGTTAAGTTTGGCAGTAGTTTTCTCTAATTCCTTCCTTAGAGAGACAATCTTAGATTCTAGTCTTCCACAATTTTCTTCCTTTATCTTTGATTGAGATCTAATTTCTTCTTCAATTTGCTTGGCTTCTTCAATTTGAACTTTCAAATCTATGATCATTTTTTTGGGTTCTTCAAATATTATAGCCTCTGATTAACACTCTTCTTGAAACAATAGCTTGCACCTTGAATTCTCTTTCTAAGTTTCTCAATTTCTTCTATAGTGCAATAGAGTTTCTCAAAATCTTCTTCATCATCATCTTCATTATCAATTTTAGTCTTACCTTCCTCCTATGAGTGCATACTTTACTTATCATTATTTTGTTAAACGATATTGCTTTTTGTTTTAAATGTCATAAAGAGCATTTCTTCTCTAAAGATGTCCCAACAACTTTCATTAGATGAACTATTATTTGTATAAGAATAAAGAGCAATCATAGAATTCCTTCTTATTATTTTTTCTAATTATGCTTGTGTTTATTCTTGTTTCCTTTCTTTGTATAACACTCTTCTTATTCATCACTATCACTTCTTTTTAGATATGGGCATTTCTTATTAAAATGTCCTAATTTTCCACGCTAGAAACATTTAAATGACAACTTACCTTTATACTTTCTACTTCCTTTCTTTAATTTCTGTGCAAAATGAGTTTCCTCGTTTATTTCTTCCTCAAAACTCTCCTTGGATTAGATTCTTTATTTTTTAACCATTTTGTGTCTTGCTTCCTTTTTAGATGTATTGTCCCTTTCAATCCACATCTCATATTTAGTGAGGATTCCATGTAGCTCATTGATGGTTGGTTTATACAAGTCTTTCATCTCTTTTATAGAGGAAAGTTTAGCATTAATATCAAGGGAGATCTTAAACTTTTTTCACTGCCGTTAATTCTTCTAATTTTCACCAAGAGACTTTACGATATTGACTATCTCGTCTACTTAAAGAAAATAGTTAGCAACATTTTCTCCATCCTCCATCTTTAGAATCTCAAGTTATTGTTTATGATTCTAAAATCTTGTTTTTTTTGTCTCCATAAATATTCACCAATTTGTTGACTTACTTGTACTACATTACTTTAACAAGTTTTAATTCAAATAGTCCAATAAGATTGCATTTTTGGTTGTCTTTTTTTCACTTGCCTTTTTTCCTACTAGATCCATTAGAGGAGTCACAAGTGATGTATAGCCTCTATCAACTGATTGTCAAATATCATATCCTAGAGCACTCAATAAGTTTCCATTCTTAAGCTCCAAAAGACATAATTTGTCTTATCAAATAGTGGAATCTTATTAGAAGAGAATCTTTCTTGTCCACCAATGTGTGCTCTTTAGATCTACTTTTTAGTTTGTTAAACTAATTTGAAGGAACCAACTTTGATACCAATTGATGAGCACACGATTATACTAAGAATGTGGATGAATCAAAATAATAATATTTTTTAAAACTTTTCCAACAAACTTAATTTGTCACAACAATAGCATTAAATCATCAATGACATACAAAATCTATAAACAACAAAGACAATGAGAACACTCAATTTATGTGGAAACCCCAGCATGAGAACACTACAACAAAATAATACTTAAAGACCTGGAACGATGGTAAGGTGATGGTGGGAAACCAGTACATGGTAGTAACAGAGGAGATAATAATTGAGGATACTGGAATGGGCACGAAGACAATCAAGTTTTACAGAGACAAAGCTATATCTGATAAGGCTTGGGAGAAATTCTCGGAGTCTAGCGAAGAGAAGGCCAGATTGGTTAAGGTGGATACTTCCTACCATAACCCAAAGCGGATATATAGGCCATGGAGGTATGTTCTTTATGCGGTCATTAGGTATATAACGCTCGACGATAGGTTTACCCGAGCATATGGTCATCATTTTATGTTATTGAATCATTTTAGACACGATGTGAAAGTTAGCTTGCCCTTTTATTTGCTTAGTTTGCTGGATTTCACAATTAATAGTCTGCAGAAAGACCCGAAGGGTGATCATGCCTCTCACCAGGGTCTTATGATGTTCTAAAAACTAAGAAGGTGGAAAGACCTTTGCTGAAAAAGAACCAGAGGGATGAGAAAGAAACGAAAGGTGATGAGGATGATAGTATGTATGAGGAAGAAACGGATTATGATGAAGAAGACTCCAAGGGGTACAAAACCCCTAAAAATGCTACTAAAAACGGTTCTTCATCTAAGAAAAAGTAGAAGAAGCCTTTTTTGGAGGGCTCTGATACAGATAAGGAGACTGATGAAGATATTCCAAAGGGGAGTAAAATGAGTAAGAAAAAGGTTTAAAAAAAAGCATTTCTGCCAAGAAGAAGACTTTGGCAGAGGATACGAAAACAGAGGATGAAGAGGAGGACAAACAAAAAAAAGAGACCAAGAAAAGAAAACGGGGAGAAGTGATGGACAAAACTAAGAACAACCGGAAGGTAAAAACCCTAGTAAGAAGAAAATTGTGCTTTCCTCGAACGATGAGGACGTGATCGAGAAAGAGCTGAATACCGAGATTGACCTCGGGGAGGATGATAGGGAAGAGAACAGGGAGGACAATAAAGATGGTAAGGAAGAGGACCAAAATCCCACAGGGAAAACAGAGACCAATGAGCAGAAGGATGATGAAAAGACGGAGGAACATGATAAAAGAATTGAAAAAGAGGAAACAGGGTATGAGGCAAAAGACTCCCACGAAAATGAGGAAACAAGTAAATCTTGTGTCTGATGATATAAACAAAGCAAGGACTGTCTTGCGGATTTCACTTGCACGGTGGGCAATATGTTAGATGACAATGCTAATATGAAAACTCAAATTGAGATTATGAGAGCTGAGATTAATCTCATAAAAAGCATTAGCATTGGTGAGAAACCTGTTGTTGTATGCCTGGACGAAATGAAAGAGGCGGTTGGCAACTCGGAAGCCCAGGTGGAAATTGTGAGCAAAGTTTGCAAGATGGAGAAATAGCTGAAGGACATCAATGACAAGACAGAGAAAGAAGACAGTACAAGGAAAATCAACATTCTGAATATTAAGGTGGAAAAACTTGAGGAAACGGTGTGTAAGATAGGAGAGCAATGTCTGGTGAGCCTTAAAGCTTATACTAGGCATGCGAATCTCTTGATGGAAAAGTTGGATCAGCACAGAGGAGAAAAGGACGGCAAAGAGGCGAAGGAGACTACTGAACCTGGTACTCACACAAGGGCTAGCACTAAAAAGCTTAGTCCAAAGGAGGATAAAGAAACAAAAGACCTCAAGAATTTTGTTAATCAGATGCAGATCATGGTCATTCAGGCCCAAGACATTGTGTATGGCATGTAGCTGTCCTTTTTAGGGCTTGTCTTTTTTGTTGTCCCTGTCTTTTTCTATTTATATGTGGGACTTTTCAAGTTAGGCTGTTAACTGACTAGACTTTTTGGCTTTCCTCTTTTGGTGCTAAGGCACAGTTGTTGTTGATCTTTATTGAACATCTGTAAGACTTTGTTTAAAAGTTTCGGGTCCTTGTAAAACCTGTTTTTACTTAATCAAAACAAAACAATACTTAAATAAATCTTTCTTACAAGTTTTGTAGGCGCAAACCCACATGAGTCATGAATCGCCTTTACAAAGATTCATAGGCACCAACCTACTAAAAGCACAAACTTCAACAATTAAACACAAACTCAATAAAGACACCAATTTCTCTTTCAAATGATCGCACCAACCTCTTGCATAAACTTCTCAAAAGTCTAGCATGTTCACAAATCTTCTACAATACTGCCCATAAATCTACTAAAGAAGCTAGCTTTAAATTCACTTTAACACTCCTCACAATTCCTTCATAAAATCTACAAATATACTCCAGATTTGCACTTCATATGCTTGGATCTACTAGTGTATTAATAAAATAACTCTTTTTCAACACACCCTTTCAGCCCTACAAAATGCTCATCTCATACCTTGTTGATAGAGGAGATTCACTTTGAAAATATGTACTTTCATATTACAAGTTAAACCCATGTTAATCACAAATTTCATAATAGTTGTTTGCCTTAACATGATTGCACCACTTCAGAAATCTGCTTTCCTAAGTGTAAATCACACTTTGTTGTTATTACATGTGATGAGACAAAATATTTTACCTTTTTTAATAAGACAAATTATACAAGCATTGATTTGGAGGAAGTCAAATAAATGGAAGTTGATTTGTCATTTGATTAATCATAAAAAAATATTTACTTGATAAGTAGGAGATATTTCCACAAGTCAAATTGTTATATTGCTACCAGGATTCAATTATGTAGCTTTTGAGTCAAACTCATTGACCCATGTTTCATGAGTCAAAGTCAAACATTTATTTGATTTTCTTTATAATATCTTTTAAGAGCACCATTAATAAATAATTATTTATTTAAACTCATTCAAATGCTGGTTGGCCAAATTATTTTTATGAAGAGTAGTAGCCTTCGACCTTTCATCAATCAATCCGATTTATTTGACATCAATGATAGAATCTCAACATTTAATAAATGGGGATTACTCTAAATCTAATTTCGTGAACATTCAATTCGGATTTCATCATGTCTTCCATATCAAAAGACATGTAATATAATGTTCAAGGCTAGAACTTTTTAATATTAAAAGCATTTTATTGGTGAGATCCTATTCAGATGGAATGCATAAGGTCGCAGGTGAATTTCATTGTTGAATGCAAATAAGTTCATTATAATCATAAAATAGCCATTACATGCAGCAACTCCCATTAATGTGTTCACATCTCCGCCAAGCTTGTACCAAAAATCCTTATTGATAACTTCTGTTTTTGCTGATTTTGGTCAACCAAGTCTTGTAGAAGATCATGCATATACAACACCACAATTGATCACAACTCACTCCATATCCAAATCACTGTCACTCAAAAGTCCAAACACATTCAATTTCCATTTGCTAAATTTCCTTGATTTGTCCCATATGTATCATACAAATACAAACGATTTTTTGTAATCCTTCAACCTCATTGTACATGGTATTTTAAGCCCCTTCATCCATAGTTATTTTCAATGGATGTCATTTTTGACATAATTGATATCGTTGGTCTCTTATTATTCATTCTAATTTATGACCCTATTTGTCCCTAATTGTTCTCTTTACTTTGCAATATTGTGGGTCTCTTATTGTTCACTCCAATTTGCTATATTGTTTCCATCTCTCAATGTTCACTCTAATTTACAATCTATATGGACATAATTCTTATATTTTGCGCTAAAACGTAGGAATTTTCTTATTCAGTAATGGCATTCCAAAGAAATCTCCTACACTGGTAAATGTTTCTTTTGGCCTTGGGTGGTCATAGACCATCAAGATTTAAAGGGTTCAAAGAATGGTCAAGCTAAAGGTTGAGTTAGATTCTTCTTCCTTGCATAAGTCTATCGATCTATGTAAATTCTGGAATCTGAATCATATTGTGAAACCAATTGCACCTACTAGATTTATCTTTCATTGGCTTCAGATGGGAGGTTCATTAATTGTGTAAGAATAACAAATAGTGTTGTTCTACTTCAACAGTGCTGACGAAACGTAAGCCACCTCAACAACGTTATTTCACATTTGTTTAGCATGTTGTGAAATATCAAGATTTAATGACGATGTTCATTTTGTCTTATAATTTTTGTGTTGCCAAATAGTTGATTCTGTGAATCTTTCATTGAAACAGCAACAGCTTATGAATCTACAAAAGAGGTCCACAGTCAGCTGAGGTCTCATAGCTCTCATGTTGGAAAATAAGTATTTTCTATAATAAAACAAGGAAAAGCTGGATGTTTACCACAATAAGTTCACAGAATGTGGTAAGTTGGAGAACAAAAGCATCCCCTAAATAAGGTGAGGCAGATAAATTTCAACTCTTTAGTAAAGAAGTTGGTATATTTCCAGCTAGAGCAATGAAATCATGATAAGGTAGGATTACGCACTGGGCATTAATGTAAATCTTAGATGCTTCTCAAATGTATACAAAAAGTTAGCATGCATCTTTGCTACACGTTCTTAGCAATGTGAAAACTTTGATAAAAGTGTGTTGAGATAATTGTATACCCATCACTAGTGCCCACGTGTATTTGAGTATGTTTGGGCTATAAGCATTAGAATTTGCTAATGGTTGTTTCATTCAACATAGTGAGGATTGCAGAAAATAACTATGCGCAAATTAATATACTCTTTGGATTTCATTAATCCCAATCAATGTGTAATATGTAGTCCACTCCAAACATATCAACACCCTTTAAAATCAAAATATCAATTCCATCGCACAATTTAGGGCTCTATTCTTAAAAAATGGAAGCTACCCTATATCTCCAATGTCAATACTGTTACTTAAGAGTCACAAATTTAGATAGAGATGAAGAGAATATGTTTACTAGAAACCAAGCTGGTCGTATTTCAGACATTGGAACATTAACCCAAATCTGGAAATAAAATTATACTCTCTGATTACCTGCTTTCATCCCAAAACTCCTATCAAAAGGAGCAGGACAGACAAACAGCTTGAGGGCAAATAATGAGCATAATTTTGTTTTTCCAATTAAATCATTTCTTCCCTGGTACTAGCCTCAGGATGCATTATGCAATGAATTCTGATCATCTTATCTTAAGTAGGCTATACATTTTCATGTAGCATATTTGAAAGACCATAGGATAAAATCATCGTGTAGATTCACACTTCAGACCATCTGCTACACTAATTCTGCAAATTAACATAAAAGTATCCCAAAGCACTTATTTGTGCATCTCAATTCAGAGGATGTTAAAGGGACAACATTGCCTGTTTAACATTCCTTGTGATCCGATCATGTACTGACTCCTGTCGAAAATTCATAAATTAATATGTCAGAGAAAGGTCAAAAGTACAGATTTCGTAATTTGTACAACTCTTGATCTTTTTGTCCAGGGCCGTATCATAAGCAGAGAAAAAATGTATTACCTTAATTTCTGGCAGGGCAAACTTCAAGCCTGTTATTGTTTCATATAGGAAAATGTAACTGTAAATCGAAATCAGGAAACACAAAGGTTAGTAACTGAGATATTCATACAATGTGCAAAATCAGGAAATTAAGAGAACAGAAATAAAAGGGTATGACACTGTTATTCTTGACTTACCATAAATCAGGAAATGCCCTAAGCAACTCCATTTCATGTTTGATATTATTATATTATATATTGTATTAAGTCAACTACAATCTGAAGAAAAACAAAATAATCATATGCATGAGTAAGATAATGCATTTTGTTACGCACCGCCATGCAAGCTCAGAAACAAGTTCCCGTGGAGCATCTGGCAAAACCTGCATAATTTGTATTTGTATTAATCATCATCACCATGAAGCATAACTTTAAAACAGCCCAAAGGTGCTTGGCAATACAAAGAATTTTAGGTAATATCTATGTCTTCCTTTCCCATCCAAAAGGACAGAATCAAAAATTGAAACAAACCTGAAAGCATGCTTAATCGATTAAAGAAATTAACAAACCTCATCTTTGTAGGGATCAGAATTTTTACTGAACCACAAGCGCAAAAATTCCTATTCCAGGGACAAAAAAGTGTGGGATGAGCTCAAATGTGTGATATTTAATAATCTCTTAAAAATTAAATGCTCTAAACACAAACCAGATGTAAAACACAAAAGTGCAAAGACATACTAGTTGAATTAATCCAAGCTCTCAATTTCAGGTTGTGTACCTCTAAAATGTTAAACTAAAAGGATTTGTATTCATGTAAACCAAGTAATTACATGTTATTGGCAATTGCAGCTCAACAATTCATATGAATTTGTAATCAGCAGAAAGAAACAGGAAATAAACATATTATTTTAATGGGGATGAAAATAGTGAAATATGATGAATTCCCTTGATTAATGGATAAAATACAGCCAACCTAATGAAAATATGACAACAACCTCTACACCAATGTTCCAGAGTCTTGATATGGAGGGCACAGGGGGACCAAGGGCATGGATTTTGGGATGGTAATGGGACAGCAGTACATTTTAAAAACATATGAAATGTCATGTCCCCTATTTGGGAGTCCGTAGCCTATTATTTATTTCCCATAGGCTAAAGTGGTAAGGCGAGGGAGATAAATTGATCATATAACTTAGGTCATCCTAATAACTATATGTTATACTTTAAACAGACACAACTTTTATTTTATTATTAAAAATGGACCACGGGGACACATCCCCTATTCCCTAGGAAACGTTCCGGAAACACATCCCCTGTCGTCCCCCGTCCCCATCCCTGAAACGCCATGAAACATTTTAAAAACCAAAATAAGTTAGTGTTTTTCTTAAGACAGCAAAGTTACAAATCCAAGTGGGCTTTGACATTAACTAATGTTTCTAAACTGGCACTAAGTTGAAACAGTGTTTCATGCATGCATCAAAGTGTTGGAGTTGCAGGCTTATTTTGTGTCTCAGACAAGACATTTTCTGATTTCACCATAAATGTTATCACTAAAAGTTATATATATATATATATATATATTGCCGTCCCCTATTTTTGGCCCTCTAGGAAACATTCCAGAAACGTGTCCCCCACCATCCCCCATACCCGAAACACTGTGGAACATAGAATGGTCCATTACTAAAAAGCATCTCTAGAAAGGAGGATCAATGTTATGTTATTTTTAAAAAGTATTTACTGGACATTTCCACAATAAGGCAAGAAGGTGATTTTAAAATTAAAAAGAGGCTTATAAAATGAGATGTTGGGCATAGAAGAAATCATTCATTGTACTGAAATCTAAAACCCCTTCTTGAGATTGAATGTACATTCATCTTCTTGCCTAAGGACAAAAACCGTCTAAGCACTAAGGTTGCAAGACGAAACCCTCTGATTCATTTGAAGTAATTCCACCCTGGGATTACCCTTAAGCTGAAAGGATTTTTGGACATTTTAAGTTTGCTATAGTACACTACAATAGTCTATCCATACCACTACCACAGTGATTATGAACTCTTAATACAGTCTCTTCAATACTACTAAAATACCCCACAATTTTGTACTAAAAGCATGCAATTTGTTCCAACTTTAGATGAATTCTTTGAAGATCATGAAGATTTTATTTGTGCAGATTGCAAAGATTCCCAATTTTTTAGTTTAGTGTGTGGGTTCAAGTTTGCCAGTGTCTTTTTAATGTGTGTGCTTTCAATGTTTCAATATTTTTTAGTTTGGTGTTTAGAGTTTTCAGATTTCGATATTGTAATCCCAGATGATATATTCATATATATAATGGTGCTACTGATATTCCAACATCAATATGTATTGTTGTTACACTTGTCAAGGTTAATAAGATTTTATATTATATTAGTATTTTGGAATTTTCAGAAATTATATTATATTATATTATGATATTATCCTTAGTTACCAATGCGTACATGTTTGGGCTGGATGCGGAGGCGGGTGCCTGTGGATGCGGGTGCCGGAGCGGATGCCCTGTGGGTGCCACCTGGAAGCGCATCCCAGGCGCCCAGATGCTTCTGGATGCTTCCCAAGCGCATCCAGAAGCATCCGGGCACCTGGAAGCGCATCCCAGGCGCCCAGATGCTTCTGGATGCTTCCCAAGTGCATCCAGAAGCATCCGGGCACCTGGGATGCGCTTCCAGGTGGCACCCACAGGGCATCCGCGGGCAGCATGCCCAGAAAACTCTAAAAAAATGACTTTTTAAATGTTTTTTTGATTTTTTTCCCACTTAAAAGTTAACTGCAGAAAATCAATTATTCCCATTAACACAACATCAAGTACTGTATCTCACCGGCCACAATGCAATGGAAAGGTGGAAGAATTGTCACAATGATGACTCAAGTTAAAGCCCCGAAAGACAAGCTCCCCATGTTAAGGCAACCATGCTATTGCTAATGTGGACCACGCACACCTGAGACTAGATGATAGTCCTGGACTAATTTTAGCGGAAAGGAACCTTTTGAACATGGATCCACCCTCAAAATAAAAAATACTCAATAATATATTCCATATTTACTCCCTTTAGCTGCTGCTATTACTCCAAAGCAATCACTCTCATTTTGGAAATGACCGCAGACGATGCATGAACCAACATCCTCACAGAACGGTTATATCCAGCTCCAGCAGTGTCGTTCGGTTCGCAGTACATTCACGACATGTTCCTCCAGTTCGACTATTCCCAAACACAGGCTTAGCATACAATCAAAATTATTCCTCCACGGCATTAATAATCCTAAATAACTCTGTCGGACTAACTCTTATTGCCACTGATGAATATTAAAAGTGCATAAAAATGCATACACAATGGATGCTACCCGACCACGGTAACAATTTCTACTTTTAATCCGTTGCCACGACTCGAGATACTCAGAATGCGCAGAGCACTTGGCATGTGAATAGCCGTGCCAAGAAAACCGTTTCATACAGAAATATTTCTATTCAATAATATTTCCATCCGATATTACACCGCTTTACTAAAGTCTCCAGCTGGAAAAAAATATAATCGCTCCCATATTATTTAGCCCTCTTGAGTTTATAAGGGGGGCGAATGTTATAATTCATCTTTTAAAAGTTATATATATATATATATATAAACGCATCCCCCCAAAAAAAATTTCACGCATCCGTGCACCCGCATCCCGCATCCGCACCCGAACCCGAATCGGCAACTTAGATATTATCTATTCTGGAGAATTTTATATGCAAATTGCAACCCATACAAAGCTTTACATTATTGTACCATTCAATCCTTGCTTAATTTCTGTCATAAAGGCTATTCAACTAGTCTTTGCATAGAATTGCAACAATTTGTAAGTGTTTCACTTTCCATAGCCACACAGGTTGATGTTGCTGCTACATTTATGTTCTGGTATTTATTAGTCATTGCCAACTCATTCCTAGATTTATTAAACCAAGGTTTTTAGTGGTCAGAATAGATATAAATATTCTATGTTCCCCAGGGACATGTCCCGTGTTTTTCGGAGCACATTCATATCAGGCACACAAGGACAACTCGAAGACATTTCTTAGACATTCGTGTTTGAGAAAAAAAATGCAAAAATGTTTCAGGTGTATGAAAACGGAAAGGGGGCAGGTACAGTAAGCCATCCTCTACAGCTAAAGATCACATTTATAAAAGGAAAAGCCCACAACTTTTATTCTTATTGTTTACAGGTCCTCACACCCCTCTTAGGCTCTAAAATTACAAAAGGAGGCCTCCATTTCTCTTTTTTGTTAATTCCTACATACAAAAAAAGTTGCAGCCAAATTGGGGCCCCAAAAAATTACTTTTATCAGATTTTGATGGTGGAAATTTGAAAAACTAGCGTTGGTGAGTGTTGAAGAGTGAGGTATCAAGAGAAGTGAAACAGGTAAGTGAATATTCCATTTTCTTTTTTCCCAAAAAAAATTTCAAAGTCTAAAAGAAGAAATGTATGATTTTGTTTTCTATTTTCAGTCTTTATTGCCTATTATTTCAAAAAACAAAACAACTTGAGCAGCAGGGAGATTAGTGAGCATGATTAGATGGAAGAAAGAAGTGAAAATCAAAATGTGAGCATTGGGATTGCTAGGGGTGAAATGGAGCAGCCAAGCGATCCATTTGATTGCCTTTCCGAAGTTCTAAAATCTTATGAAAAAGACCAAACCTCCTTCCTCTTCAATTTGTGACAACCCTAGACAAATATGAAAAGAAAAATTTGGGGTATTAGAGTGGGGTTCTGTCACATTTTTAAAACATACCTTATGCAGAACTGCACAAGAGAGTATTGTCATCCATTCAGCTATACAAGACAAGAGGTGAAGGTTTGTAAGGAGATAAAGGAGGATGAGAAGGTAGAGGTTCATAAATTGCATATGGAGGTGAAATCAATGTCTATAGGTGTGCAAATGCCAACACAATCTGCACAATCAAATATGCATATGCCCTCTATGATCAGTGTTAGTTGTGGTAGTAGTGATGTTTCCACAAAACAAAAGAGCATAGGATATGGTTGAATATTTGGTTATACAGTTGAACCTGTATGTGCTATTTTAAAGCACACCGTTCACCATTATTTTGCCTATATATTTGTAGACTCTATTGGAAAAATAATATGAGAAAACATTGCATTGATTTTTTTTTATAGTCACAAATTACAAATTTACATTGTCTTGCTTATTCATGGGTTTCAAATTGGTCTATGAAATCTGAAAATTCAAAGCTTGCATTTCTTGACCACTCTTGTTTGTAGGCGGAATTGTTGTTTTTGCAATGATGTGCCCTCGTCTTTTTTGAGCCTGTTAAATTCAACTCAAGCTTATTATTCTAATTTCAATTTAGACTATTTATATATGCAGTATTGAATATATATATAAATGTCCAGTCTATCAATATCAAAGTTATTTCAGAAGAAGAATTCAGAGTGTATGCAGATACAATAACCTTGAATTTCGAATTTGCTTGATGAGGAAATATATATAACACTGAACTTGCCGCTGTCTGTATCCAACACTTATCGATTTCGGTGTCTTTGAGAAGCAGATTGTCCACTGTATATATATATATATATATATATATATATATATATATATATATATATATATATATATTGGTTGTAATGGAATGAAGGGTCACATCTATGATAGACGTGACCCCCCAAGGAGTCACGCCTATCATAGGCGTGACTATTCTTAACAACATATTACATACCATACGATAAGTAACAACCACGGTTTGTTAATACCGTCGACTTTGTTATTATGCCATTCACGGTTTACTTATTACAATATCCCGTCGACAATAATAATATGCCAATCACAATGTGATCGGTATAATACATATGAACATCGACAATTATAATAACCCGTCAATAGTTATGATATGTTATAATATAATAACCCGTCAATAGTTATGATATGTTACAATTATAATAACCTAGTTATAATATAATAATGATAATTATTATTATCATTATCATATTATAACAATGATTACTATATTAGATAATGAATATAAATAATAGATATCAATAATAAATATATATTATAATCATTAATATTTATTTATATATTTCACAATTTGTCTATTATAGTAGGATCAATATTTTATCTGATTGATGCTATAATTATCAACATTCCCTCTTAGCTAGGGAAGATAAAATCATATGTATCACACTTCTCATGATAATAAGTCTAACATATATTGTAAAGATAATCATCACATAACACGTGATGATAAGTATCACATAACTTATGATAAAAAATCTCACATATCTCGTGAAGACAAAGCATCACATAACACATGATGATAAGTATCACATAACTCGTGATAAAAGTCTCACATATCTCGTGAAGACAAAGCATCACATAACACGTGATGATAAGTATCACATAACTCGTGATAAAAGTCACACATATCTCGTGAAGACAAAACATCACATAACACGTGATGATAAGTATCACATAACTCGTGATAAAAGTCCACATATCTCGTGAAGACAAAACATCACATAACACATGATGATAAGTATCACATAGCTCGTGATACTTAAAGGATGATATGCTTGAGAATATTACTTTCTCCTTATACATCCTAGCTATGGTATGTGCACTAACATTGCGTCACATAATGTCTACCATAACTGATCATGGCACATCCATGAAAGATATCAAGTCAGCACGATATCAATATTACAAGATCGTCATCTCATAATATTTGAATACAAGTATATACACACATGTGTATGTCGATCACAACGTGATCGGTATAATACATATGAACATCGACAATTATAATAACCCGTCGATAGTTATGATATGTCGATCATAATATGATTAATGTGATCAGTATTAATACTTATGATAGATATATTATAATATCAACCTAGTTATATTATAAATAATTATTATTATCATTATTATATTATAACAATGATTACTATATTAGATAATGAATATAAATAATAGATATCAATAATAAATACATATTATAATCATTATGTATTTATATGTTTCACAATTTGCCTATTATAGTAGGGTCAATATTTTATCTGATCAATGCTATAATTATCAACAGAACCTTATCTACTTCTTCATGAGCATTTCTTCTCTTTTTCAATTAAAGTGGATATTACACTTTGATTAAGAGGTTGTAAAACAACCACTTGCCTTTTCCACATCAAGGACGCTTGCACCCTATTGGAAGCACTCTAAACAAGTTTCTCACTCAAGATTGCTCCTTTTCCCAAAATTGAATTGATGGAAGAGGAAAATAAGAAGGATGAAATGGGGGTTCAAAAATTAAAGGAATATTTTCTATTGAAAAAACATTAATGATGGAAGAATGGATACAACCACATGAGAAGCTAGAGAAGCAACCATCTATACATGTGAAGGTGACGTTGCCCCCTCCACAACCAATTTCAACTTGCTAGGTCTTGGAATCTCATATAATTTGCTAAAAGGTTTCAACTTCTTAAGATCTTCAATATTTTACTACTTGCATTTTCCTCAACAATTGTTTGCACAAGAGCAATAAGTGTTACATCCCTTGTGAGGTTTTTAAATAATTGTAATAGCTATTTCATGTGAAGTGTGAAGTTATATGGTTATGTGATTTATCAATTATTTGAATTCATAAATATGGTTATGATAATTTAAATTTCGCATGTGTAATATTGGGAAAGAATTATGATGAATTTCATTATAAATGATTAATGTATACTTTAATTCTGTTAATATATTAGTATTATAATGATGATGGAATCTAATACTTCTTTGTGAATGGATGCAGGAGAAAATCCATCCCGCGAGCAGGGGGAGAGTATCATCAATGTAAGGGGATCTGAATACACAGTGAAGTTTGAGAATATCATCCGAGAGGGAACCATAACTATTTACCACTCATCAAGTCTAGGAGGGGAGATGCCTTAGATGTCAAGATGGTTGCTTTTCACTTCTGGTGTAATTTAGAATTTTGGCCTTATAATTAAATAAAACATATTGGACCCTTCTTGTCGATTTTAAGGAACAATGCATGGTGGTCTCTCCTATCGTTTTGATATTTTCATTTTATATGTATATATATATAAGTAAACGTATATGAAATGTGTATAAATGTAATTAAGTGTATCCTTCTCTTGTTCTTTGTGCCTTCCCTTTTCCTTAAACGCAATCTTGTTTTCTATTTTGTCCTACTCCTTTTCCTTTTCCAAGAGACATGCTAACTTTTTCTCTTTGGTCTGCTCTTTCTTTCGAACTTTCACCTCCTCAAGTTCTTTCTTCCTCAACTCCTACTCCATTAGCAAATTCATGTAATCATCTGATGTTAATGCCTGAGATTTGTGGCTCAACTTGATTCTATTACCAGACATGCTACTATGTTTTTGGTTCAAAATGTACACAGGCAACTTTAAGAATTTGTTGATTATCGGTTTCGGTTGAGAGCCTTGGGTGTCTTTTACTTGGGAGAGTCTGTTTTCCTCTTCCTTATTCCCCACTTCTGTTGGTTCTTGTGTGTAATATGCATCAAAAACCATTATCTGATATGGCAAAATCACCATAGTAACACACCACTCCCAGTGGAACAGTTGTGGGTGATGATGGGAAACTGAAAGTTTCCTATTCTTCTTGGCCTTGCAAATCCACACCTAGATTTGTCGCCCCATCTACCAACTATGTTGGTGGTATTCATTCAAAGGGAAGACTCGGATTGTCCTCCATATTCTCAACCTGGTTTTCCACCATCTTGTGAGGTGCTTGATCACAGTCCGCATGTGCATTTGAATCAAATTAATGGATTTGAGCAATGTTTTGTGCAACATATTTTGTTGAAATATCAACTCCTAATAGGCTAAGCATGTTTTGCACAGCTGAAGCATCCTCGCCAAATGTGTTGATGGGTTGCATGTCCTTGAGGAGTGCAACAAGACTAAGAGGCCATATCCCAGTCCATCTAAATCCTGCTACAATGTTAGAAACCATCAATTCTTTTGTCAATGATTTGCTGCCTAGTTCTACAAATTTTGCCCTCTTGATTTCTATGTTTGGAAAGCTTTCCAGCCATGATGCTTGTTCGGATTTGAAGTATGTTTTGAATGGAGAAAACACACGCAAATCCAGGGGTTGTAGTTTGTGAGAGGTGCGAGCCGGCAATGTCAGTAGATCAATACCTAGCACCCTTGCCTTCTAAATGGTTGTGAGTGCAACATGTTTGTCATGGCCATCAAAATTCAACAAATGCCTATTGGTGGGTGAAACACCCCATGGAACAAAGAGTGCAAAGTGGTGCAACCCATCCATGAAAAGTTCCTTTGTCATCCACGCATGTGGCTGGGCTGCCATGCAAGCACTTGATTCGCATTTGGAGATGTAACTTTGTAAGCGCCTCTTGCCCTTAAACAAGTATAAACCTGGAATGCGTTGCCCGGAAGCATTAACACAACATAGAATGGTAATCCATTCTCGACTCTTAGGAATTATGTAAGAGACGCTCCTTCCTCTTCTAGCCAATACCCTCAAAGCCCCATTTCTGTCCGCCTAGACATCAGTTTCGTCACAAATACATATGTGAGCAGGACCATATGGATTTGCAGCATATGCTCTTGACAATGTCTCATAGAAAGCAGAGACAACTGCTAGTCTAAGGTTCAATGTCGTGTCTTTCTCGAGGCCTTCAACTGCCCGCAATGTCAATTCTGGATGTCCGACCTTAAAACCCGACCACCAAGACTTCCCAGGCAGCATGTTCTTGAAAGGGGTAGGTTGAGTCTCACAAATCTGAGCAACTTCTGCCTTCAAGTTGACAATCTCTATGCCAAAACTAACTACTGCCATCTCTTTGCACCATTCAACAATCTAATCTTCTTCATCAGTAGTGAGGATTGTAGGGGAACCTTTCTTGGAGGCGGCATGAGACCACTCAACCATTTGCAAAGTGTGATTGTTGGGACGCACCATTTCTTTGATGCAACCCTTACTAACATGTCATTTTCCTCAACATCATTGAGTGCCCCTTCCATGTCATCTGCAAACCACAACTTATGTTGCAATGTAACTTTTGGCAGCCTCACAGTTGTATTACCCTCCATTGTTGGCGGTACCCCATGTTGATTTGTGACAACGAGAGGTCGGATTTTAGGTTCTTGAGGGAACCTAACTCCTCTTTTATGAGCAGGCAACCTTCTGGATGCTCTTTTCTTTGCACGATGAGTCGTCATCCGATCTCCATTTGTCATTTGAAGACAATAAGTAGAATAAGTATGTTAGTAGTGAAAGCAAGAAAATTAAAAGTCAATTAGCTTCTTAAGACAATGATGCTTCAGATTATATATTTCATATGTGACCTGAAAATTGAAGTATAGTAGAATATGGGTAACTATGAAATGGAACAAACTAGCCATGTTATTTTGTAGACTCATGCTTGTTGATCAATATTAACAGTGATGCTTGATGAGAAACTGATATGCATTTTGATAATGATGCTTGAACAGAAGAAGTATGATTCCCTTTAAATAAAATTTTATTTTTTGACAATGATGCATGGACATGTTATTTGTAACTTCTTGGACAGTTAAACAGTAGGGATGCTAATGGATATGGGATCTTAATGGGCCATTTTGTGGCGAGAATCAGTCTATCAAGTGTAGGGGAAGATTCCACCAGATATCTTAGGATTTCTTCATCTACATCAATTGGAGAGTAGGTTGCAAGAACACCTTGACTTGTGAGTGTGTGATGAGCATTGAAATAGTTTTCCCCATCATTTTCATAATTTTTTACAATCTGATAGTATTGATTTATGTGATTAATATCCACACTAAACTGTGTCCATGTTCGTTGTCTAGATTGGATCATTCTTACTTGTCCATGTTCGTTCTCTACAATTAATATCCAGTCATTTGCATCATGCTTGAGATTATAAATTCAACATGTGAACATAAAATTGAAGTATGGTGGAATATAGGTAACTATGAAATAGAAAAAAACTAACCATGTTATTTCCTGGAGTGATGCTTGATGATCAATATTAATAGTGATGCTCAATGAGAAACTGTTATACATTTTGATATTGAATGACAATATATTAAATAAGATGACAATGATGCTTAAACAGAAGTAGTATGTTTCCCTTTACATAATTTTATTTTGACAATTATGCATGAACATGTTATTTGATAATTTACTTGGACATTAAAACAATAAGGATGTGAAACAGTAACAAGAACGAAATAAACCATGAGGATTTTTAAACAGTAAGTATAAATGCAAGACAAACTTATTATTCAAATTTCAATTTAATCTCTTAGTGCTGATTATATATATATTATATACAAGTCTTTATTCTAACAATATAAATGTTATATGCACAATAAGAGAAACTGAAAGTATATGCTTGAAATGAATCTGTAAACTTCAGCTGTCTCAAATTATAATGCGATGAATATATGTATTGATCGTTGTTCAAGATACTTCACACTTATCGATTTCGGTGTTTGTATTTGAACAGCCGATCAATATATATATATATAATATATGTATTGATCGTTGTTCAAGATACTTCACACTTATCGATTTCGGTGTTTGTATTTGAACAGCCGATCAATATATATGTGTGTGTGTGTGTGTGTGTCTGTGTGTGTGTGCGCGCTACACAATGATGAGTCGCGTCTAGACTCCTTGAGGAGTCACGTCTATCATAGACGTGACTATATACCTTATGGTAATCACACCGTTTCAATGTATAGATACTATCGGTCAAAACCGATTCAATACACATCGTATCATTGTTAATGATAATCGGTTTAATACCAATTCTAATGCAATACAATTCGATACTAATGTTAACAATTTAATTTGATTCATTAGTTATCGAGTTTTAATTCGATCATGAAGAAATATATTAATAATATCACATATATTAATATATATATGATAATAATAATTATCATATATATATATATATATATATATTCACATATATATTTATGTTTCTTTAATCTGATCATAGATATAGTATCAATATTATTTATATAGAATCATCTGAGTGCTGCTAAATGCATCAACACTCCCTCTTAGCTAGAGAAGATAAACTACGTGTGTGTGTGTGTGTATATATATATATATATATATCACATTTCTTGTAATAAGTATTCTCACATATCTTGTGAGAATAAGTCTCACATATCTCGTGAAGACAAACATCACATAACACGTGATGATAAGTATCACATAACTCATGATACTTAGAAGATGATATGCTTGAGAATATCACATTCTCCTTATACATCCTAGTTATGGTGTGCGCACTGACATTATGTTGCATAATGTCCACCATAATCGATCATGGCACATCTATGAATGATATCAAGTTAGCATGATATCAATATTATAAGATCGTCACCTTATAACATTTGAATACAAGTGTTCATTTCCAAATGATCGTCACCTTTTAGAGATGAACACAGGGGGTGGAGCCCATAGAGTCGTATATCAACACATATGACAAAAGAAGTTTACACATTAAACATCTTTTATGTATATATATATATATATATATATATATATTTATATCAGTAAAATTACAATGCAAATTATAATTCAATCATACCAAGACCTTTCCTGAAGTGTTCAATTTTCACTCTGGCAAGTGGCTTGGTTAGTATATCTGTTGTCTGATCTCCCGTACTGATATATTACAACTGAATCGCATTCCTATCCATCATGTTCCTCACATAGTGATAAGGAATCTCTATATGCTTGGATCTATCGTGAAATACAGGATTCACAGAAAGTTTTATGCAACTTTGATTATCACAATGGATGATTGTAGGTTTCAGGGGCTTACTGAATAATCCCACAAGTAATTTCCTAAGCCATACTACTTATCTTGCTGCCATAGAGGCTGCAATATATTCGGCCTATGTCGAACTTTGAGCCTTTGAAGATTGTTTCCTACACATCCAAGATATCATGGCAGAACCCAAACTGAAGCAAAAAACCTGAGGTGCTCTTTCTATCAGTTACACTTCCAGCCCAATCAGAATCTGTGAATCCATGTAGATTCAAGTCAATTTTCTCATATTTGAGTCCATAATTTAGAGTACCTTGAAGATATCTCATAATATGCTTTATGGCCATAAGATGTATCTCCTTAGGCTCACACATAAACTGACTCAAAGCATTTACTGCATGACAGATATCCGACCTGGTATTAACTAGGTACATTAGAGATCCAATTATCTGCCTGTAGAGGGTAGGATTTGTAAATGGAGAATCTGTTGCTCCCTCCTTCAATTTATGAAGATTTGTTTCCATAGGAGAAGACATGGGTCTGCAATTTATCATACCAAATCTCTTCAATATGTCCAAGGTATACTTTCCTTGATTAAGCACACTGTTGTCTGAGTTTGACAAATTTCTAATCCAAGGAAGTAATGTAGAAGGCCTAAATCCTTCATTTCAAACTCTTAGCAAGATCTTTCTTACATTGATCAATAAGGTGACCTTCGCCTATAATCAACAGATCATCAACATACAAAATCAATATTAACATATCACCTTTGCTTTGCTCGAAATACAGATTTGGATCTGCATCATTCTTGGAGAATCCCAATTCCACGAGATAGCTATCAATTCTTTCATACCATGCCCTGGGAGCCTGTTTAAGTCCATAGAGAGCTTTCTTCAATCTGCACACATGAGATTTTGCATTGTGAATCTCAAATCCTTTTGGTTGTTCTAGGTAAACTTCTTCCTCTATTTTCCCATTTAGGATTGCAGTTTTTACATCCATTTGATGGACTTTTCATCCTTTGGCTGCTGTGATGGCTAAGACTGCTCCGACTGAGGTATATATGGCAACAGGTGCAAATGTTTCCTCATAATCAATTCCTTCCTTTTATGAGAAACCTCTAGCAACAAATCTGGCATTATGTTTCTCTATACTGCCATCTGCAGCATACTTGATTTTGAATAGCCACTTGGATGAAACAATGGACTTTTCCTTAGGTCTTGAAACTACTTCCCAAACATCATTTTTTAAGATGGACTGGTATTCTTCCATCATGGCATCCTTCCATACTTGGTGTTTGAGAGCTTCTGATGCATTAGAAGGTTCAGACTTAGAGAGATCATTCGTTAAAGCCACATAGCTAGAAAATCTTCGGGGTCTTCTACTTTCTCTAAAGGTCCCTGAAGGGGCTGCATAGTCTTTTACTTCTTCCATTGTTTTGGTGGCCCAAAGTGGTCTTTTCTTAATGTTCTCTTGAGGTGAGTTTTGTACTTCATTTTCATCTTCTTCAGGAAACTCCCTCTGAAGCTTACGAGCAAGGTCCTCTTCTAGGTTTGAAGGTGGAGTATAACTTTCTGACTCAATAGAGTTTCTGGCCCTTTTAAAGGCTAGGTCTTCTTCAAATATTACATCTCTATTGAGTTTAATATTGCTATGGCCAGGCATAAATACTCTATAGGCTTTAGATGTTTCACTATAGCCGACAAAGCTTCCTTTTCTTCCAGAAGGTTCTAATTTTGTTCTCCTCTTTAGGTATATGAAAATAAACAGGGCATCTGAATATCCTTAAGTGAGTGATATCTGGCTTTATACCTGTGAAAACTTCTTCAGGAGTTTTGTCTTCAATGTGGGAGTGAGGACATCTATTTTGTATGTATACAGCAGTGTTGGAGGTTTCTGCCCAAAGACGGGTTTCTAAATTTTCATCAAGGAGCATGGCTTTAGCTGCTTCTACAATAGTTCTATTTTTTCTCTCAGCATCCCCAATTTGTTGAGGATTGTAAGGAAAGGTGAACTCCCTCTTAATCCCAGCTTCTTTGCAGAATTCTCTAAAAATGTCAGAAGTGTATTCCCTCCCATTATCAGTTCATAGAATTTTTATTTTCTTCCCAAAGGAGTTTTCAGAGTAAGATTTGAATTCTTTAGATTTCCTAAGGATCTCTTCTGATTCTTTACATTTAAGAAAGTAGATCCAGGTTTTTTCTAGAGAAGTCATCAACAAATATTACATAATAAAGAAACCTTCCCACAGAAGGTACAGACATGGGTCCACTTAGATCAGAGTGAACTAGTTCTAAAACATTACTCGTTTTGCTAGAACTACTTTGAAAAGAACCCTTAGTATTTTTTCCTAGGGCACACCCCTTACATTACCTCATACAAGTAGCCTTTCCTATGCCCTATAGTTATTGCTTTCTTGATAGAAGAATTCTTTGGCCATGCCAACACCTTGCTATCCATGAAGGTTACTCTATACCCATTATCCTCAAGTGCAGATATGGAGACTAGGTTCCTCTTGATGCCAAGAACATAAAGAACTCCGGTGAGTTAGATAGACATTCTTGATTTCAACTTAATGGTGCAGGTCCCAACACCTTTTACTGGATGTGCAGAGTCGTCTCCAATGGTTACCTCTTCATCAATTTCTTCTATCATAGAGTCCAATAGTTCTCTATACCCAGTGATGTGTCTTGATGATCCACTGTATATTATCCAGGTGTTAGATTTGTTGGAAACTTGATGTGAGAGGGCAGAGTAGAATACATGTTTCTCTATATTATGCTCCTTTTTATTCTTTTTCACTTTGGCAAATGTAGCTAGTTGTTTAATTCTGTTTGGACATCTAGCTGCATAGTGTCCATATTGATCACATCTAAAACATTGAATGTGAGAAGTATCTCTTTTAGATGAACCATTTTCATGATGGTCCTTCCTCTTCTTAAAGTGTTTCTTCTTGCCTTTCTTGTGAGAGTTTATATTTGACACTTGAAGATACTCGTCTATGTTCTTTTGTTTGATTCCTTTCTTGTTTTGTGTTGACTCTTCCTAAAGACAATCAGACCTTAGTCGATCGAAGTTTGGAAATTTAGACCTTGCACTAATGCCTTGAACAAAGGTCTCCCAAGTGTTTGGTAGACCATCTAGTGCGATGAGTGTCAGTTCTTTGCTCTGAATTGCATATCCGAGTACTGTTAATTCATCCCTTAGAGTGGAAATTCTCATAAAGTAAGCATTGATTGATTCTCCTTCATTCATACTTATATGATTCATTTCCCTCTTTAGGGCTAGGGTTCTGCAAGCACTGTTTATCTCATACGTTCTTTCAAGTGATTTAAACATATGATAGGCAGGTTCATATTTTGTCAGGATCGGCACTATATGGTCTCTAACACAATCAACTATGATCTTCATAGCCTTTTCATTTCCTTCAATTCAATTTGATTTTTCAGGATCATTCACTAGCTCTTCTTTTTCTTCCTTTATAAATGACTCAACTTTAGTTTCTTTTAAGATCATTGATTCTGAATTTTCATGATGAGAAATTGTTTCCTCCTTCAAGTCTATCCTCGAATCTAATAGTGCTTGCCATAGAAATGTGATAGATTACAACTGATATTGAATTTCTCAAGTTTGAGAGCTTCTTGGATCTTCCTTTACCAAAGCTCTAATACCATGTAAATGCATGATAAACTTATTATTCAAATTTCAATTTAATCTCTTATCGTTGATTATATATATATATATATGAGTCTTTATTCTAACAATATAAATGTTATATGCAGAATAAGAGAAACTGAAAGTATTTGCCTGAAATGAATCTGTAAACTTCAACTGTCTCAAATTATAATGTGATGAATATATGTATTGATCGCTGTTCAAGATACTTCACACTTATCGATTTCAGTGTTTCTATTTGAACAGCTGATCAATATATATATGCGTATGCTACACAATGATGAGTCACGTCTATGATAGACGTGACTCCTTGAGGAGCCACGTCTATCATAGACGTGACTATATACCTTATGGTAATCGCACCGTTTCAATGTATAGATACTATCGGTCAAAACCGATTCAATACACATCGTATCATTGTTAATGATAATCAGTTTAATACCGATTGTAATGCAATACAATTCGATACTAATGTTAACGATTTAATTCGATTCATTAGTTATCGAGTTTTAGTTCGATCATAAAGAAATATATTAATAATATCATATATATTAATATATATATATATATATGATGATGATGATAATTATCATCATCATCATATATATATATATATATGAAATATATTCACATATATATTTATGTTTCTTTAATCTGATCATAGATATAGTATCAATATTATATATATATAGAATTATCTGAATGCTGCTATATGCATCAACAGTAAGGGTATAGGAAACTGATAATGAAATGAACATCAAGGAAACAATAGAAATAACATTTCCTGGAGACTATAAAACTGTAAGGATGTGAAACACTAAGGGTTTAAGAAAAAAAAAGTAAACCATGAGAATGAAAAATAGTAAGGGCATGGAAAACTGAAAAGGAAACGAACTTGAGGAAAAGAATATAAAGAACGTTTCCAGAAGACTAAAATTGTAAGGAGGTGAAACAGTAAGGGTTTAAAGTATAAGGATGTAAGCAAAGCAAGACGATGTAAAACAGTAAGGGTTTAGAATATTGAGAAGGATATGAATATGAAGGAAACAAAAGAAAGAATGTACAACAAGAAGAAAGTGTTTTAAGATTGTATAACAGTAAGGATGTGAAACAGTAAGGCTTTAAGACAATGATTGAAGAATGAGGATATATAACAAGGGTTTACAAAAAAGTGAAAGCTATGAATGGAAAGGAAACAAAAGAACGAACATATCAATAAGACTATAAAATGGAAAGAAAGGATTTAACAAAGATTGTCAAATAATAAGGACGTGAGACAAATGAAGATGCTAAATAGTAATTACGTGTGACAATCAGACAAAATTTAAGAGTGAGGAAGAAAAAAAGTAAGTGCTTAGAAAACTGACAAGGATACAAACATCAAGGAAACAAAAGAAAGAACCTTTACTTACATTAAAGCATGAGGATGGAAAACAGCGTGTTAAGAAAACTAAGAAGAATAAAAACATCAAGGAAACAAAAGAAAGAACATTTATTTAAGACTGTAAAGCAATCAAAAAAGGATGGAAAACAGTAAGTGTTTAGAAAACTAAGTGGGATACGAACATCAAGGATACAAAAGAAAGAACATTTATTTAAGACTGTAAAGCAATCAAAAAAAGGATGGAAAACAGTAAGTGTTTAGAAAACTGAGTGGGATACGAACATCAAGGATACAAAAGAAACAACATTTACTCAAGACCATAAAGCAAAAAGAAAGGGTTTAAATACCTGAAACTATTGTGTATTCTTCTTCCTCTTCGATGGTTGTTGTGTCTTCTTCCTGACTCGAATGAGATGAATTCATGTCTACTTGTATGTGTGAAGCATTTGATGCTAGTGTGACGTCTTTAATGTCTGTACTCTTTCCAGTTTGAATTTTGAATGTCCATTGAATTTGTAGAGTTAATTTGATTTCACCATTTACTTGTACTTTGATTGCCCTTCAATGGAAAATGGTGGCCTTACAAGTTTTTTGTGGTGGATGCTGGTGGTAGTACATTGAAGTGACTAGTAGTTATACACTTGAGTTGGAAAGATGGGACAAGGGGATGCAATAACATGTTATTTTGGTCATGTCTTAGTAGGCACACATGGTCTTAGTAGTTGTATTGCATTACCAGTTGTCATTATGTTTTGGGTCTATGGACTTCCATATGGTTGTATAGCCTTGTAATGTTGGTTTATGACTAGGGTGGCGAGCCTTAGATGAGTTATGATGTTTTGGTTTTTTTTTTTATGTGGATACCATTTTTTTATAAATACAGCCCAGCAATGGGCACGACAAAATGTGTTAAGCCCAACTTGTTTGTCCACCAACTTTTATACTCAATGTTTTATATTAATATTAATATATATATATATAACATATATTTACTTGAATGTGTACAAATTCTCTCTAATTATTAATTGGGTTTTTATGTTTGACTTTTCAAATTTATACTGACATGTACTAAGCAATTAGGTGCACACTTGTGGGCCCCTAACCGCCCCAGTACTATCACATGTAATAGACCCCACGCACGTAATGGCTCCCCTCCCTTAGATTCATTCTTTTTTTATTTTCTCATGTCAATACACAAGAAAGAAGCCAAATAAGGTGTTAGGTTCCACAAAATATTATGCAGACTTCAAACTATCGGCTAATATAATATCAACTAAAAATGTTGATCTTTAGAAATATTTGCCCCATAAAATGTGCCTTCAATATATCAATTCTTCTCTGAAAATATTATGAAGCCTGATAATAATATTTGCAAGACTTTATCAAAGCCAAACTTAAATTGGAAGAGCTACCAGTACCTTCTGTCTGAGGAATAGCAGTAATATTCTGGAAATTAAACTGACCATTCACTATCTACTGACAAGCTTCTATTTAATCAATTCCCAAAATTGTCTTTCAGAAAGACTTCACAAATTCCCTCAATAGTGTCCACTGCCTTGCAAACACTCCACAAGAAGGGATGAGTTTTCATCCACACCTTCAACTCCAAGGGTTTTTATCCTCAGAAGTTCATTCCTCAAAGGAAATGAATCATATATCAATTTCAAACAAACATTTGATCATGTCCAATACAATGCAAAACCCTTCCTTATAAAGGATTCCAAGAAGCATCTAGAATATTAGGCTGACTTAGCCGACTCTAATTTTTAACTTGTTTGGAGAACTTTATTTAATAAAGTGAAATTTCATAATATTTTATTATTTTATTAAATTAATTAATATTAAGTCACCATTTAAATTTTTTATTTATTTTTTGACAACTCAATAAAAATCAATTTAATTAATTGTCACTTTAAAAATTGGGGACATTACACCACCTTGCAAACTGAGCAGAGAGACCACAAATTGAATTTGGTTAATACACAATTATGATTAATCTTGATGACAAATGGGAAAAAGTAATTACAAACATTCTTTTTTGTAGGGATGCAACATGTAAATATCTATAAAATGGTAATGAGGGCTGTTACCTCCTAGGCTATCTCGCATGCCAAACTGGCCTATGAAACCTCACTTGTGAGAACAACAAGATTGGAGGATTCATCACTTCACCTTATATTTATTGGTCAAACTTCAGTCCCCTTGGATTTTGACCATTTTACCTAGATTGTGAGTAAACGGAACCTTGCCAATCCACCTACCGACACATAACACCACATGCATGCACGCACAAACACTCCATCATGGGATGTAGAGGAGGTGAGACCAATTAAATGAGCTAAATTTGCTCCCACATTAAAACATGGCATTGGTGGAATACAACCAATGAATAGAAAGGAATGCAGTGATTAGAATCTGTCGGAGTCAACTTCTTCTGCTTTCAACCAGTTTTAAAATGTAACTTCAACCATGTTAATCAATACACATAGAAAAGGAATAGCATACAATTAAATATACCCGTTAATCAAAATATAATTAAGAGCATGGAATCCAACAGCAATATTCAATGTTTTATCAATGACCGTGCCAATAATTCTGCCTACAAAATGGAAGCCATCTATATTAAACAAGCACAAGAGCATTTAAAGTCTTATTTAGTGGGAAATATGATCATGTAGAAGGGGATGTGGAATAGAATATACTTTGTCTATATTTTCAGGTTCTAATCCTTTCTTAATGCGATCCTCATATGAAGCAGCAATCCAATACCTACTTGAATCTGGAGTGTGTACCTAAAGCAGTGGAACAACCTGTCAAATGAAAATATAAAGTACCACAAAATTTGTTTATTTCCAAAAAAAAAATACTCCAATAGAAAGCATAGGAAATCCTATCATGCTTAAACAACCTTATTATTATGCATAAATTATTTAAATTCAATATCATGAAACGATGGATTCATTCCAATTAAAGAAAATATACAAAAGCTACCACATAAAACATTAAAAAATTTCCCTAGTATATCATCCATTAGAGTAATCGAATATTGCCTTTCATCAGTTTCTATAGCCCATTACTATTGAATTCACTGCAGAATTTACTCAGTTCAAACAGTCTTCGGCTCACTGGATCTTAGAACAACAGGTCTACAAAGACAAGCATAAGCATAAGGAAGCTCATTTGCAAGGGATGGCTGGGAAAATCGGTTGTGTACAAGGAAGAGGAAAGGAATTTAAAAAGGGAGAATAATAACCGAATAATATATATTTCCACGTATTTTCCAAGTTGAAATCTGATTATTTGGAAGTACATTATAAATTCTAAATCAGAATATTAGAAGCAAGACTTGAATAAGGACAAAAGAGAGTGGGAATTATTCCCAAGCCCCAATTTTAAAAGTTAAAAGCTAATTAATCACAAATATTAAAGTCAAAGAAAAAACGATACATTAGTAAAGGGCATTAGGGATTAAGAGAGATTTCAAATCATTACTTGTAGTGGGATTAAGGGAGACACAGAAGTGCACAAAAATGGCTTCATTATTCTGGAACAGGTGTAAGGCATCTACTGCAATCTCAAGAGTACCCGGTAACATGATTAATCTCAGAAAATGGAGTTTTATGTATGGAGAATGACTAGTTTTCATAGGTGCCAAGAAAATATAGAGAGACTACAGCACCATACAAGTCTTGAAAGAAGGAATTCTGCATGAGTTGCATCGTCGAAGAGGTTAACTATTAGAAACTGCAAACAAGGATTGAGTTGGCTACAAGACAAGAGACTACTACAGGAGGTAAGTTGATTGTCGGAAGCAAGCTAGAAAGGGAAACTGTTCTCAACCTTGCATTAACTGTTGGCTGTCAGAAATTTGAATGTTTCTTCAAAACCATGTAGATTTTGGTTGGTTTTCTCATCTCTAAATGGCTATACAAATGTTTCTAATATTGGTTGAGGGACACCATGGCTTCCTTTCTCTTTGGGGTCGGCTCTCAAACTTCTAGGGGAAAATTGCTGAATATTTTCCACCATCATCCTCAAGAAACAATGGTAAACCCAAACATGCCAGCAAGAATGGTTAATTTAATATTCCCAACAATTAGAGCAACTTTTCTATATTGTAAACAAATAATTAAATAAAGTGTTAAACTATTCTATAAGCCTCTCTACTGTGAGAAACTAAGTCAATATTCTTGTCAGTTAATGTCCACTTCATCAATGTCTTGAGTGGACATGTACTCTGCCCTCTACAGGCTTTCAAGGATGTCAAGTGTTCTGGAAAGTATATTAATATAGATGTTCGGAGGTAAACTTTTATCAGTAGAAAAAGATTTTCTTGCCATTGAATAGGCAAACCAAAATGTAAAGATGAGTTAAGTTGAATATACTCTTTTTTGTTTTCACTTTTTAAAAATACAATGTTTATTAAATTTATTATAGCAGCCAATTCTAGCTCCATGGATTCATTCCACTTCAAAAGAAACCCAAATTCTCCCATTTGAAAAATGGTACTGAAACTTCACTTTTTTAAAAATACAATGTTTATTAAATTTGTTGACTTATGGATTACAATAGCAGCCAATTATAGTTCCATGGATCTATCCCATTTCAAAGGTAAACCCAAATTGTCCCTTTTGGAAATATATTAAATGGCACCAAAAATTCCAGGTGGTGGGGACTATATTTGTATTTGCAATAGGTATATAGTCAATTGTTCCAGCTCATATTAAAACATACAGAAAATGAAAGCCCACTTGTGTGGCATTCTTGATCAAGACATTAAAAGAATGCCGAAAAAAGAATGGCCCATTTGTTACATCAGAGCAAGTTGTGAAATATATTAGTGAGAAAAAGAAAACAAACAAAGCTACAAGCCGTATATCAAATCATCAATTGGAAAAGAGGGATGCACCTGAGGTGGTTGCACTGAATCTGAGAAAACATGCCACCAAGAACGTGCCTAGTATGGCCAATGTTGCTGGAAGAAAGGCAAAAATGCTACGCATGATGAGATCAATCAAGCTCCAATTGATATTGTCGAAGAAGATAGGAAAAGAGGCCTAAACCCTAGACATGAAGATGAGAGCGATGATGAGGAATCAGAAACTCAAACACTAGATCTAGATGAATGAACCCCAAAAGAAGAAGACTCAGATCACATCAAGATGTTGAAAATCATTTCCGAAATCGGCAAGAGACCTAATATTGAAATCTCTAATTATAATGGTAATTTGAATCTTGAAGAATTGATTGACTGGATAAATGATGTGGAAGAATATTTTTAGTATGAAGAAATTGAATATCCGGAGAGGGTCAAATTTGCAAAAACCAAGTTGAAAGAACATGCTGCTATCTAGGAGAGAAGATCAATTAGACAGAAATAGGAGAGGGAACGAACGAATCACAAGATGGGCCACAAAGCTGACAAAGTTGACACTCATAAGTTATAACTGCTGACTATGAACTAGAAGCACTGAAGAGATTGAAAAACTTAAGGCAAAAGGAGAAGTCAGTGAAGTAGTACACTGAAGAATTCTATATGATGATCATTTGAGCTAGACATTGAGAAGCTAGCAAAGAGAAAGATGTGTTACATCAATAACCTCAAAACAAACATTCAAGAAGAATTGAGTTTGGTAAGGATGACAACAGTTGAAGAAGCATATCAATTTGCGTTAAAAGTTCAAGACAAGTTGCATGAAAGATTTGAAGTTGAACAGAGGAAAAAGTAGAGGAAGATCACAATACAGCAAAAGTAAATTTTACGTGGAGCAAAACAAGAATAGCAGCCCATATGCAATGATGAGAGAAGTGATAACTTTAAAGGAAGGGGCAGCAAGAATTTCTACCGCAAGAGCAGAGAAAACAACAAAAGCTACGACATCGATGGCATATTTCAAAAGTGAACATCGAGCATTGAACGTCGCCAAGGGATACCAGCAAAACACGAGAGAATAACGCAAAAGCAACATATGCAGAGGAAGAACATGTTGGATCACCATGACTTGTAGGAAAACCTTGATGATGTATTGTCCCCGAAATAATTAAATGACTCAATTAAATTAATTGATCAAGTGGTCCCAAATTTATAATATTTTACGGACCCTTTTAATTAATTAATTTAATTGTATAATAAAAAGTAATAAATTACTATTGTCGGCATGCTTGTAACCCTTCGGGTAACTTCCTAGAGCCCTTTATAAGGCCGTGTTTGGCATTGTAAGAAGGTATCATGTAGCTTATATTTCTTGTGTATTGCGATTCCAGTTGGAATTGTGTTTTCTAGTGTGTCATTTTGGAGGTGCAAGATCCTCTATAATCTGGCATTTACAGTTACGGTGGGAGTCACTCCTCACCCTATTTTGTTTGTGGTCCAAATCTGTGAAGTCTTCAGTTGAAGACAAATTTGATGTAATCTGGCATATAACTTGAAAATATGAATTCTCTATTCTTGGCAATTCAAGGTTCTATCTATATTGTGTGAAAATACAAATATCCAGTGTTGATTCATTCCTTGGTCCATGTATTTAATTAACACATATATCTTACTAGGTCTAGAGACGAGTCATCCGCTCACTGGGCACATACGGTGGAACCGTACGGGCGAATGTCATACGATATGGGGAGGGAGCTCTGAACATAGTGGCTTGTTTTGACGTACAAAAAGTCTTACCATACATAGTGCTCTTTGTCATGAGAGTTGACCGTGTGAAGGGAGTGTTTGACCATACACATGGGCAAGTGAAGCTATTGCGCAGTTGGAGTGCAAGTGTCATATGGTACGGTCTCTATGCGGAAGATTGAGCGTATGGAGGTAATTGTCGTACGGGAGTAGTTTTGTACAGTATGGTGTAATGCCAAGTACAATACATGGAGGATTAAGTGTCATAGGGAGTGGGAGTGTACAGGTGTGAGGGCTTTGAATTGCCTTTGACCGTACGGTGGTAGGAGATATAGTACCATACATCGCGTAGATTTTGGTTTCCGTTCTCAGACGACACATTATAGTGGTATCAAAGTCGGTGATCCTGCCAGCCTGTCGGGATGTGAATGCCAAACGAGCTCTTAGTATACACTAGAAGGAGGTATCGTTCTACGGACAAAATGGGGTAACCTAAAGCTGAAATCACAACATTGTTGAGAGAGCTAACCAAAAGCCAAGCTCAGCTCAACGAAGCCATTGCCAAGGGAGAACAAAGACAACAACTCATGGAGGAGACATTGCAACAATTGGCAGAAGGTAGAACAAATGGAGATCACAATGGACATGGCAGAACAAATGGAGATCACAATGAACATGGCTATAATTCAGTCACTGGAAGCTCAAACACACAACACTCAAATTCTCGGTCGCTGATACTGACATTTCCCCAAAGAACAAAAGCGCCTCGCAAAGAACAAGAGTCCACTCTCTAAGAGATGCAAGAGTAGCTGAAACAAGATTGGAGGGATATGGATCTTGAGGAAGATATATCCTTCAAGGATTACGCTGAGCTACAAATGAATTATTTTGACGCCAAGAGTCGTGGTCATTACAACGATGACATCAAACAGAAGATTGGCAAGCTAAATTTATCATCCTTTGATGGGTTCGGGAAAACATCAGCACAAGCGTGGATACAAAAAGCAAATACCGACTTCCAGCTCAACCTAATGCCTGAAGATGAGGCAATCAAATTTGCAACACTTCACCTGAAAGGAGTCGCTCACGAATGGTGGCACCATGGGATGGTCACCCTCGGCCACGATCGAGTCACTTCATATGCCGAGTTCACGGAGAGACTTATAGACTGCTTTGACAGGAAGTATCCAGAACTCAACTTCAAGGAGTTTGCTCAACTAAAGCAACCTGGACTAGTGGACAATTACAAAATAGAATTTCAGAGACTGTCAGTGTTAGTTACAGACATCTCGGAGAGAAGACTAGTTGTGTTGTTCATGGATGGATTGATGGAACCCCTAAAGGGTTGGGTTAAAGGGTTCCACCCCAACACACTCACCGAAGCGATTAGGAAAGCGCATGACATGGCTACCTCATCTTTTTCTTCCAAGAGTTACACGCATGCCAAAGCACCCCTCGCACCGAAGGAGAAAAATAGAAAATCATACTCGAAGAAGCCATCATTGGATGAGGCCACAAGGCAAGAGCTCAAGAGAAGAAAGCTTTGCTTCACTAGCAAGAAGCTATGGGAACCAGGGCACCGCTGCTTAAGTAAGGGAAAGATCCATTATATAGAGGTGGTGTCTGACAGCGAGGAGGAGAATGAAGAATCTGAGCTACATGAAAAAGAGGAAGCTAAAGAAGAAATAAATCGTTCGGAGAAAATTGCCACACTAGTACGGAGGGGGGAGTCATTGCGAGGCTAGCCGACACTCCAAGGTGCAGTGTGTTTCGGGTTCGTGGTACACTCCAGGGACTGCAGGTTATAGTCATGTTAGAGATCAAGGCCTCTCAACTTCATCAACTCATCACTCATCATCAAGAGGAGTTTGCGTACGGAGGAACATGAGGGATTCGAAGACAAGGTGGTGAAAGGAAATCTATTGTCATGTACTCATCTGGTTCCACAATTGAGCATTACAATGGGGAACTACACAGTGACGGATGATTTCTTTGTGATAGATCTGGATGATACAGATGTCATATTGGGCATTCAATGGATGGAAACTCCCGATCAGTACACAGAGTTTCAAGAGAATGGAATTCTCATTCGAAGTAGATGGCAAGAAGGTGGTACTGAGAGGAATGTCGAATGGTGACTTAAGGGAGATTTCGGCAAAGCAGATGGAAGCAAATTTCAGGCATGATGACGTTGCTTGGGCAGCACAATTATTGGTCTTGACCAAACCGTTGAGTGGGAAACCAACCTACTACCATGATGACAAGCTTCAGGCGGTGTTGGACAAGCACAGTTTAATTTTCGCAGATATTCCACCTGGTATACCCCCACATAGAGGTTTTGAGAAAACCATTGAGTTGGAGGGAGCCAAGCCTATTATCACCACACTCTATCGCCATCCCAAGAAGTTCAAAGAAGAAATAGAGAAGACAATACAGGAACTCCTTAACAAAGGATGGATCAGACCCAACTCCAGTCCCTTTGTATCCTTGGTAGTGTTGGTGAAGAAGGATGGGACCCTCAGGATGTGCATCGACTACAGGGTACCACCAGATCTGCATAAGGGAACAAGATGTCTAGAAGACAACATTTTGTTGCGACTATGGACATTGAGTTCTTGGTCATGCCATTCAGATTGACCAATGCCCCAACCACCTTCTAGCTCAACATGAACCACATCTTCAACAAGCAACTGCATAAGTTTTTGTTGGTGCTCTTTGACGACATAGTTATTTACCGCAAGAAGTGAGAGGAACATCTGAGACATTTGGACGAGGTATTAGGAATCATGGAGTCACACTCGTTGTTTTCAAAGAGGTCCAAATGTGAGTTCGAGATGACTAAGATCTTGTACTTGAGTCATGTCATCAGTGCCCTAGGGGTTCAGGAACATCAAGAAACGATTCAAGCAATCCTAGATTGGCCCACACCCAAGACACTTACTGAGTTGCGTGGGTTCTTTGGACTGCGCAGTTACTATAGAAGATTTGTGAAAGGGTTTTTGCAGCTAGGAGCACGATTAATAGACCTAACGAAGAGAGGGGCTTTCCATTGGGATGAGCAAGCACAACAAGCCTTCGACAGATTGAAGGAGGTCATGAGTTCGGGTCCAGTATTGGCACTACCAGACTTCACTCGTCTCTTCGTCCTCGAGTGATGCATCGAGAGAAGGCATTGGAGCGGTGTCAATGGACGATCATCACTCAATCACGTTTGAGAGTCGAAAACTCTCGAGGGCCAAACAACTATACCCGATCTATGATAAGGAGATGCTTGCCATCATGCATGCATAAACCAAGTTTCGACAATACCTCGTTGGAGCAAAACTTTGTGAGGACATACCACAACAGTCTGAGATATTTCCTGGAGCAGTACTTGAACATGCGACAACAGAAATGGGTGAGCAAAATCAAAACACATGATTTTGATTTTTTGAATACGTGAAGGAGAAGAAGAATGTGGTGGTCGACGTACTATCAAGGAGACCTACCATATGTTCACTATCACAGATTTCGGCAAATTGGAAGGCCCATATGTTGGTTGAGTACTTCAAGAACTTCTTTGCAAGCTAGTTGATGAATGGTCAAGTACAGTATGATAGGTACAAGATAGTTGATGATATTATTTACTACAAGGATAGAATCTATTTGGTACCCGATTCAAAGATGAAGGAGAAGCTTTCGAGGGAAGTTCACAACTCACCCTTGGCAAGACACCCAGGGTACCTCAAGACCTATAGGCAAGTTCAAGAGAGGTTCGCTTGGAAGGGCTTCAAAAACGATGTACTATAGTACGTAAGGGAATGTGTCACTTGCAAATAGAATAAATATGAGCATACCTAACCTGCGGGGCTACTTCAACCTTTTCCAATACCTGATCAAAAATGGGAGAGCATCTCCATGGATTTCATCATTGGACTTCCCAAAGTGCAAGGAAAGGATTGCATTTATGTTGTCGTGGATCATTTGACCAAATATGCTCATTTCTTTGCCATTGCCACAGGATTTCAAGCAGCTCATGTGGCGGAGTTGTTCTTTCGAGAGGTGTTCCGCCTACATAGCCTTCTACGAAACATAGTCAGCGACAAGGATAGTCATTTCCTCAACACTTTCTAGCTGGAACTTTTAGCTTGAAAAGTATGGAGTTGTCACCGAGTACGAGCTACCACCCGCAAACGAATGGTTAGAAAGAGATTGTGAACAAGTGGTTGGAGGCTACGTGAGGAATTACGTCATAACACAGTAGAAAGTGTGGATCTGTTGGCTTCATTTAGGAGAGCATTGTTACAACACTACCTACCACATGTCAATAGGTGTATCATCATTCAAGACACTTTATGGTAATGAAGCTTTGTCATTTGTGGATCTGGTGCTAGACGACAGTCGTGCACCGAGGGCCAAGGACTAGTTGTAGGAGAGTTTGGATATCCTTCGGTCCCTCAAGGATAACGTACAACTAGCTCAAAATAAGCAGAAGATGTATGCTGATAAGCACAAGATTGAGCAAAGTTTTGAAGTAGGATATTCGGTCTACCTCCAATTACAGTCGTACAAACAATCTTCCTTGAAAAAAAGTGGTGTTGAGAAGCTGAAATCTCGCTTCTATGGACCATACAGAGTGGTACAAAGAGTGGGAGAAGCTGCCTACGAATTGGGACTTCCAGAAGGACGTCAGATTCACAACTTTCATGTTTCATGCCTCAGGAAGGCAATCGGTTAGCGTGTCATGATTTCCAAGGAACTTCGACCTATTGACAAAGAGGTAAAACTTACTTTGGAGCCCACAAAGATCATCGATGTTAGAGAGAGGAAGTTGAGGTTACACACTATCAGAGAGTACTAGTTCGCTAGAAGGATTTGTCAGTTGAAGATGCCACATGGGAGAGTGAATAGATCTTGGAACATCTAAGTTTGCAATGGATTAAGGGTAACCAATTCTTGGGTCGGGGGACTGTAATATCCCTGAAATCATTAAATGACTCAATTAAATTAATTGATTAAGTGGTCCAAATTTTATAATATCTTATGGACCCTTTCAATTAATTAATTTAATTACAAAATAAAAAGTAATAAAATTACTATTATCGGCCTACTTGCAACCCTTTGGGAAACTTCCTGGAGCCCTTTATAAGGTTGTGTTTAGCATTGTAGGAAGGTATCGTGTAGCTTATATTCCTTGTGTATTGTTATTCCAGTTTTATTATTCTAGTTGGAATTGTGTGTTTTGGTGTCATTTCGGAGGTGCAAGATCCTCCCTATTTTGGCATTTACAGTTACGGTGGGAATCACTCCTCACCCTATTCTGCTTGTGGTCCAAATCTGTGAAGTCTTCGGTTGAAGACAAATTTGATGTAATCTGGCATACAACTTGAAAATATGAATTCTCTGTTCTTGGCAATTCAAGGTTCTATCTATATTGTGTGAAAATACAAATATACAGCGTTGATTCATTCCTAGGTCCGTGTATTTACTTAACGCATATATCTTACCAGGTCTAGAGACGAATCATCTACTCGCTGGGCACATACGATGGAACCGTACGGACGAATGTTGTATGGTACGGGGAGGGAGCTCTTAACATAGTGGCTTGTTTTGACGTACAAAAGGTCTTACCATACATAGTCCTCTCTGCCATGAGAGTTGACCGTACGAATGGAGTGTTTGACCATACGCATGGGTAACCTGGGCAAGTGAAGCTATTGCGTAGTTGGAGTGGAATTGACTGTACGGTGGAAGTGTCATACGATATGGTCTGTGTGCGCAAGATTGAGCATACGTAGGTAGTTATCGTACGTTGTAATGTCCCCTTTTTGGGATGATATGGTTTATGATTGGATTAGCCTATTATTGGCCCTCGTAGGCTAAAACTGATGGTTAGAGGGTCCCAGTTGGCAGTGTAGGAGGATTATTACCATTCCATAGGTAAGAACTGTTCAAGATTGCTCTTCGTTTGGTCCAATTTGGCACACTTACTATTTATAGTTTTCAGGAAAAATCAGGATTACTAATTATAGGAGGGCACCTGAACGGGCTATGTTTGCAATGTTAATCCTTGGCACCATTGGGTTGATCAGATATTCATGGACTATTTATAGTAAGTCACCTTGTCAGTAGAGTCCAGTATTTTTATATTTAATAAGGCACCTAGACATGTGATTTCAGTGTTAATCCCTGATTTCAGTTGGCTTGGAGAAATAAGGTTTAATGTGCAAGTTATATCATCTAATTATTATTAAAGGTAACATTAATAATAATTATTCATTAAAGGCATAATATAAAGTTTTTATGTGCACTTTATGTCCAATGGGGCCATGACCCTCAATTGACTTAAAGTACAATTAATAAATTATGTTTGGGAGACCATTTATTGATGCACTATATAAATTCAAAAAGCAAATATAAAGTATGTTTTAAAATGATTATAAAAGCACTTCTTTTGAGGGGTCATTTGTTAAAGCATTCAATGAAGTTGAAAAGAAAAGATTTTATTTCATTTTAAATGATTAAAAGGCACATGAAGGGGATTGACCTATTGGTGAAAAAGTATAAAAGGCACAACAAAAGCAAAAAAAGCATTCATTCACTCATTTTGACAATTGACAAAATTCCTTAAAGACACATGATCTCAACTTCAGTTGCAAGGACAGACCCAGCATTTAAATTCAAACCATTTTAGTAGAGCATTTGATAGCAAAGACAGAGTATGCAGATCAATTGAAAAGCTCTCATGCAGACACGCATGTCAGCTATGGTGCCATGAAAATAGTAACATCCATTCAATAAAATACCACAAAGAAAGGTGAGTTTGGTCAAGGCATAATTGGCACGTATCCCAAAAATGGAACATGGTGCCAAAATTGTCTGACAAAATGCACTAAAGACTATGAACCTTGTTGTGAACCCTTTTGTTCGTGGGATGTGAATTTTGGAATGGATTAGGGACGTCCATCCAAATGAAATCCATCGCAAGTTTTCTCATAGCAGCAACGTAAAGAAGGCAAGTAGAATGTTTGAAGAAATCCTCTAGGAAACCAAGCTGGTAAGACTCGAAAACAGAGATGATGATCTATGAACTATTTGACCGAAGGCGTCAACTAAATGCCGCGACCTCTATAGAAGAAATGCATACAAAAAGTGAAGCACAGGAAAGCCCGAGAACTCAATTTCTCTCAAGGAAATGCTGCCACAGCCTGTTATAATTGTTGGATATGCACAATATTGATTTATTGAAAAACCTTTGGAAGCACTCAAGCAATTGCACATGGTCAAGGTTGTAATTCAAAATGCTCAGATATTTATGTATCGAAAATGTGGAAACAGAAAAACCATGTAAACTATTTGACAAAATGCCTCGAAGAATTGTCATTTCATGAAAGGTAACAATTACAAAAATACACAAAATAGATCCGTTGAACATGCTTTAGAATCTTTAAAGCAGATATAATCACAAAATTCAAAGTCGTACTCAACAACCCTTTGCCAAGTCCTCCCTGTCTGCGCCAATGTAGAAGTTTTTATTAGCAGATGGTCATTCATCAAAAGTTAAATGAAGGCAAATTTTTATTTATGGTGTTCCATGATAGTATACATATACACAAGCGGATTTCTTCAAAAGGCTTTACTAGCTTTCAAGCGAATTGAATTACCAAGCGCTAAGAAAAAGCTCACAATATGTTCCCACATCCCTTCAAACCAGCTTAGACATACGTTTCAAAGCTCTTGTGGACATGCATGACAAAATGTAGAATCAGAATTTGACCGGCGGCCTCAAAGAATTGCGTTAGCATGGGATGCAACAGTTTTGAGGATAGAATTTCAAAAGCTTCAAGTGCATATGAACATTTTGATAGAAAGTCTCCAATGCATTCTCCTCCTACGTATGATCAGTCTCTCTTAAAATAGAATGGTTGAACTACTTCAAAAAGGTTAACACATATGTGATTGGCAGGTGCACATCGATGAGAGTTGTCTATACTTCAATCATGTGATGGCATTAAATTGATTAATGAGTATCCATCATTGACCTTCATGCCCACAGTCTACTGTTATAGAATTCCTCGCAGGAGATATCATCTCATGCAATGGTCCGGACAAGAACATTTGAAAGAGAATATTGATACCAGCAAAGAATGACAAAAACAAAATATTATCAGATGTTGTAGTTGCAACAACCACGAGTAGACATGCATTAAAAATGTTGAAGTGCAGATTAGGGATGTGAATATTTTAATAGGTTCCTCCATGGGATTCAACCTCATAATATGCCATGATTGCATTGAGGAGGTTTCAGTAAGATTTAAAGAAAGGCAACTAGCTGATGAAAAACTAAATTCCATCATATTCCTCAAAGAATACCATTATGTTGAAGATTTCTATTGAAAGTTGATGTTACCACTACTCTGGCTATAATGTAGCCAAAAGGTGGGAACATGTGAAATGCACTGAACTGTTTTACGAAAGTCTCAAACAAATATGGTCATGTGGTTCGTCATGATTGTGAGAATACATTAAATATATTTTACTGAATAAATTTCAAAGGTTCTTAATCAAACGTAATTTTCATAAGTAAAGCCAAATTCTACAAAATATGGCAACATCTTTTCAATTGTGCAAATATGAGAGGCTTATGAAAATCCATCAAAACAAGGTGCTCACAACATCAATTCTTATTTTAATGATCATGATGATCCTTCAACTTTGTGGTACACATGATAGCCTACCATCGGGAATTGTTGGAGGTACAGGGTAATCAAGTCACCTCAAAGCCTAAAATGGATGATGTAGTTATTCTCACTTACAAATCTATGATAGAGATTCCTAAATCATAGAGAGTTTTCAAGGTAAAATCTTCAGTTCAACAGGGATAAACTACCAATAAATACGCTTCTACAGGAGATGTAGATGGCCACACTGGAACAAGATTTCAGATATTTTAATTACATATTTTGTTTAGTTGCATTTAGGTTGGAAAATATTTATCTCATTTTAATTGTAATGAGTGACTTCTTGAAACTAATTCTTTTTGCGCGAAAATCGTAAAGTTAATAACCTTGTTCAAATTGCACAAAAAGAAGTTAGTTATTAACTTGGAAAATTAGGTAGTTACAAAGGAACAAGCCTATATAAAGGAAATTTGAGAATGTAAAAGGGATGGGACTTTTATGAAGGGGAAACTCTGGAGAAATTCGGAGAGCAACTTTAAATCACTTTTAGTTTTGCATTATGCATAGAAGGGTTTGAGATTGTACTATCTCATAAACATAATAAAGAAGACATTTGTTCGTATTTTCTCAATGTTCCTCTAAGTTATGATTGCTAATTTTTCGTTTGTTAAATTAGTAATCCCTTTATGCATCTATGTGAACCATTATAATCGATGCAATTGATGTAATAGACAGTCATTTCATGGTATCTTGGGTTTGGGTTGGGTGTGTTAAAATAACATGTCTCCTCATATGTCGAGATGTGTTATTCTTCTTTCTATCATTGCACATTAAAACTTATTCTTGCAATTGGACCCCTTTGTAGTCATATATGTTGTGAATCTCAAATAGGATTCGTATGTCTACTATTGGGGTTTCTAGTATTAATCTCTCTTTAGTTTTGCCTTTTCTCCTTTTTGTACTTTCAAGTGAAAAGTACACAGAAACCACAAATACCCCTATCATACTATTTGGTCGTGATCTGATTGGAATCTCTCCAACTGTTGGAACATTTGTCACTGCACATCAGGCAAACAGGGTCAATTTTAAAGGTTAATTCACAGTGGCAAATCTCTTTACCAACAATATAGTAAAATAGTTTGATTTTAATGCTAACAAACAGCATTGATAAATTATAGAAATAAAACAATTCATCTCTGCTTATTTTAACAAGAAAACTAATTGTATCACATGTTTCCCTCACATTCAAATCAAGCAATTATAAAATATTCCAAATGAGAACAAAGGGGAATTTTTTGAGCAGTCAGTTGCTTTTTAGAACGGAGGAGGAAAAAACTAACCTCATCAATTAAAAGAATTGAACCATTAGCTGCCTTGCCAAACTCATACTTTGTGTCCACTAATAAAAGGCCATGCCTGGATGCCACACGCTGTCATTGAGTAGAAAAGTTGATTACTAAACAACAGACAAGAAACATTTGCATTCAAAATTAAAGGTACCAAATGAAAAAATAAAGGTTAAAAATCACATTTATGGCACATTATCATTTATATTATAATCCGTATCAATTCAATATTTTAACATCATTTTATCAATGTTAATGTTTGGCAAGTAGAAAGTGTTCATTCCTCTAATCTAAGACCTCAGTAGAATATGAGGCAAGAGAGTAGATAGATGTTCTTAGAATATGAGAAACTACATTTTTATAAAAATACAATCTCAGAAAAGTTAATAATGCTAGATTAAAATTTAAAACAACCTGAATGAAGTGGGCAAATGAAAAATGCAAAAATTACTGTTAGCAGACTTGCAGGAAAATAGGTCAGACCAATGACTTCCAAGTCAAGCAGGCCTAAACAAGGCCTGTCTGTCTGTTTTATAGAGACAGCAATTATAGCAGAGTTGGAGCTTTACGTTAGATTGGCTGTCACAACCCTCACTATAGCATCATATCTACAATTCTTACAAGTTAAATTACTCCTTTGTCAGATATCATGAGAGGAATCAATGCTCAAATTTTGTTTTAGTTTAGATGCGAATTTGTGTTGCCTTGCGAAAGGTAGATTAGAATTCTTTTATTTATTATGCTAGCAACATTTAAATTTATTTCAAATTTCAATTTCATTTCCATAAACTATTATCAACAACACCTATTTAAACATGTGTTACAACGATTATCAATCCCCTTACGTAGTAAATGCCTTGGTCATTAAAAACTCCTCAAATAGTAATGCTTGGATATTGACAATCAAATTGATTCAATTTTTAAGCATATATTTTATTGAAAATAACTACTATTCTTAGATTATTAATGCACTTATATTATTAATATTTTCTAAATGGTTAAAAGCCTCAAGTATTATTTGAAAATACTATAAAAGTAAAAATAAATTTTATATATATATATATATATATATATATAATAAAACATGCCATATGCAATATTCCTTCTACATCGACTACGGTTAACTTATATAAAGCTTTTAAAATGCAATTTAATCCTCGTTGACTAAGGTTTTCATCACCTTAAAACAAATGTAGAAAACATGGCAAGAGAAAAACAGGCAAAAATGTATGAGAGCTAACGTGGAGAGTGCAAAGGGAGGAAAATCAGATTTGGAGGAATTAAATCCTGCCAAATATTGCTGAAAACAACCACTGCCTACAACTGCTGACTCGGGAAGGGGATCAAAGGCACGAAAAGGAAGAAGGGAGGGGAGGAGAAAGGTTTGAAGAAAATGCAGGTTCACATATCCAAGTCTCTTTGGAGCCATTCTGGCTGTACATGTTCTTGGGGCCGTGGCTGCATAGGCTTGGATGCTTGGGGTTTTGTAGTTGTTGGGGCAACAAAGAAGATGCCTAACATTTGTTACTGTTGGTGATATCACTTGGATGCTGGAGGCTCATATTCCTCTGTATTTGACATCATTTTGGGAGCTCTATTTGCTTATATCAGACCATATAAAGCTCATTTTTTCTTAATAACAAACCAACAGGTATGCTTGCGGAAATATGTCGGAGCGGGAGAGGTCGAGCTGGTTAGGGTTTCACAAGCATGTAGGTCTGCGCTACAACAGTGGGGCTTATCGTGGATGGTCCTTCAACAAACGCTTTCAATCTGGCATCAAAACCAATACAGGAGCTCGTAATGGTGCTTGGCAATCCAATCAGCAAGCATGGAAGGTTCCGGGAAACAATTGACGGGCTTTTTCAAGATGAGGAGCAAGTTTCAGACTTACAAAGGAGTCCAGTGTTTAGAAACAGATGGGGGTTTGCTAGCGTGAGAATAAATACGCATGTAGATTTCAAAAGTATTGAGAAGACGTTTTTTAGACCGAAGGTGTAGGTTTCAGAGATGCACCCTGTTAAGGTAAGCCCTGACATTAAACATACCACTATGGTTTCCCTTTTGATTGAGAATAAGGAGTGGAATGATTCTATCTCAGTTTTAAAAGAGAAAGGTTTTTTTCTTAAATGGAGCGGCCTTTGGCCACCTTTCATGAAAGTTCGAGCTTAGTGCTCTAAACATTGGGGGGAAGCCTGCATTATCAAAACTATGCCAAATGGTTTTTACCTTGTCATTTCTCCTAGTCCCAGAGACAAAGAATGGATTCTGGGGAGTGGTCCGTTTATGATGGAAGGAAAATGACTTTTCATTAAAGATTGGGTTCCAAACTTCAATCCAAAGACAATGGAGGAGGTGTCGCTTTCGATAAGGCTTTACAACTTACCTCACGAACACTGGGATATGGAAACCCTACATAGGGAATAAATTGGGGAAATTTGTTAAAGCACATGAAGCTTTAGATAGCAAAGAAATTAGCATGTATGCCCGAAACTGTATCTTATGGAAAGTATGTAGTCGCTACCCAAGACGATAGAATTAAAATCTTGGGAAGGTGTTTGGAAACAACAAATAGAGGTCGAAGAGATTATCGAAATGTACTCAGATTGTATGGGCAGTGGTCACCCCACAGGGGAATGCCTGCAAAAAATAAGAGGGAAAGGTTTGGAGATTAATGTGCTAACTGACCTTGTAGAAAAGGAATGTGAATTTCAAGTGGAGGATGACGACTTTATGGAAGCCTTGGACCAGCAAATCCTTTGCAATCACGGTGAAATTGGTGTTTTGGAAGGCTACAAGTGCAATAATGATGGCAAAAGTGGTGGCTTTTTAGAGGGGACTTGTTTGAGAGTGGAGAATTCATATGCTTGTGAGGTGTCACAAGGGGTGCAAACTCCCTTCACATTCTGGACCCAAACAAGAATACAAAGAAAACGACAGACAGAGTGGTTGTGTCAGAAGAGCATGGTGTTTTCATTGGAGTCTCAACAAGCTCTAGGGCGGAGAAGACTTGTTTTTTTAGTGGGGATTGTAGTGCAAACAAGGTTAATGTTATCAATGGAGGATGCTTTAGGGCATGGGAGGGACATACAAGGTGTACTTGCAGGACACTCAAGTGGTTGTTGATGGAAAGGAAAGTGTTAATCCAGAAGAGATTTTGTTTAAAGACATACAAATATCCCCAATCAGAAATTTGTAAGGCTCCTTTGAGGAGGACAGAGAGGGGGGCGATGGCTCTATTTCTGATTCGGAATTTTCTTCAAAAGAGGAATGGGGTGGCTGCGAGGACCTTGGTCCGAATGCTTCAATGGGTATTGCAGAAAAAAGTTCTCTATCTCAAACTACTACAAAGAAAGTCAAGAGCAGGGTGGGTGAAAAGAAAAAATGAGGCCCTAAGTCAGAAATAGCGAAATTGGAGCTAGCGGGTAGTGCAGTTGGACAACCCAAACTAAGATTGGGAAAAGGGTATCCCTTTTCCCGAGGGCAATGAAGGTCCTATCCTGGAATGTCAGGGGCTGCAATGCCCCTGACAAGATTCGTTTGATCAAGCGATGCCTTGATCAAACAAGAATGAAAATTGTGCTACTATAAGAGTTAAAGCTTAGTGGTGAAGATGTTGATTTGTTTTGTCGACTTTTCAATAGGTGTAAATACTTGATTGTGGAAGCTAGAGGTGCGTCTGGGGGTCTGTGTATTTTATGGAATCCAGAGGTTATTGACATTCAAGTTATCAAATTGGAGAGATCTTGGCAGTGGGTAACTGTTCAGTCTAAATAACTACAAGATAGCTTTTGTTTTATTAATGTGTATGGTCCCAACAATTCTGAAGGTCTCAGAGAGGTGTGGAGAGACATAGTTGTAGTCGTACAAAGGGAAAAAGATGTATTTTCGTTGGGGGGAGACTTTAATGCAATTCTTAGGCCCTCGGATAAGAAAGGTGGAGCTGGTTGGATGAGCCAGAAGCAAAAAGACTTCAACGATTTTGTGACAAACAATGGCATGTTGGAGGTTTTTTCAAAAATGTTGAATTTACCGGAAAAACCGATGGAAAAAATTCATTAACATAGCAGAAAAGTTACATAGATTTCTTCTAGCGAGTAGTTGGGTCAATAAGCAATGCAAATTTTATGCAGACATTCTTCCTTTTTCAGGCTCTAATCATTACCCAATCAGCTTAAGAATTCAAGAGGAAGAGACACCTGAGTGTTACCCCTTTAAGTTCGAGAAAATGTGGTTGAGGGTGTATGGTTTGAGAGAATTAATTCAGGAATGGTGGATAAATGCTCCAACGAGAAGGGGTAAGAAGGTGTTTATTTTGTTTCAAAACACTTCAACACTTAAAGGAATAGTTAAAAAGATGGAATAGAGAAGTGTTCAAGAATATTTTTACTAAGAAATTCAGAATTGAGCAGGAGTTAGGGAACTTGCATACTAAAATAATTGAAAAGGGAATGCAAGAGGACGATTTCAAGCAGAGAAAAAGCTTAATAAAGATTAATCGGAGATTTTGGCTTGAGAAGGAACATTTTGGAGACAACAATCTCGAGAGAGAGAGGCTTGATTGAAGGAAGGACATCAAAATACTAAATTCTTTCATAACTCACTAAAAGTCAAACGTTCAGTAAATAATACTTATTCTATTCAGAATCACAAGGGTGATGTGCTTATGGACAAAGAAGACATTTGTAAGGAGACTGTGAGGCATTTCTCTGGAGCTTTTAAGATGAACCAAGTGATTAATCCGAATGATGATGACATCTTGATGAACATTTCTACATGCATAAATGATGAGCAAAACAAAATGTTGATGATGCCAGTCACTTTGGAGGAAGTCAAATGTGCTCTTTTTGATTTGAGAGGTGATAAAGCGCCTGGTCCTAATGGTTGGAGACAAAGATCTCAAGACAGAGACTTGATTGAAGGAAGGACATCGAAATACTAAGTTCTTTCATAACTCAAACAAAGCCAGATGTTCAGTAAATAATACTTATTCTATTCAGAATCAAAAGGGTGATGTTCTTATGGAGAAAGAAGACATTTGTAACGAGACTGTGAGGCATTTCTCTGGAGCTTTTAAGATGAACCAAGTGATTAATCCAAATGATGATGACATCCTGATGAACATTCCTACATGCATAAATGATGAGCAAAACAAAATGTTGATGATGCCAATCACTTTGGAGGAAGTCAAATGTGCTCTTTTTGATTTGAGAGGTGATAAAGCACCTGGTCCTAATGGTTTCCTCGCCTTTTTTCCAAAAAATCTGGAATATTTTTTCTATGGAGCTATGGGGGGTGGTTGAAGAGTCAAGGGCTGGTTGTTTTCTTTTAAGAGATTTAAATAATACCTTTATAGCTCTTATTCCGAAGAAGAATGATTTAAATACATTTAATGATTATCGCCCTATTTCTTTGTGTAACACAATTTATAAATTAATCTTCAAGGTTGTTAAGTTTTAGGATAGTTGTAAAGGGCCCGTTTGGTTCCTGGTATTAACCTGGAATAGTCATTATTAAATGCAAGAATAAATTAATTCGCCGTTTGTGGCCATTTTTTGAATTCCGGAATTAGAAATTAATCCCCATTTTTGGGCCACTGCTTGGATTAATTAATTCCAAAAAAAACCTAGAATTGATTCCTTATTCCAAAATAAGGTATTTATGGATTCGAAATTACAACAAAATGTATAAGTCGTTGGGTCCGTACGTGAACGGTTCTTTAGGTTTTGTGGGAAAATTATTATTATTATTATTATTTTATTATATTTTTTTTATTTGATTTATTTTATTTTATTTTTTTTAAATTTATAATTATTATTTTTTTTTAAAAAATTTTAATCTTCTTCTTTTTTTTCAAGTTAATAATTCAAAAACTAAAATTTCAACTGATCAAAAAAAGAATGATAAGTTCAAAAATTAAAATTTGTAAGAATTTTATTTTTATAATTATAATTTTTCAATAAGTTAAAAATATTTAAATTAATTTAAAAAATGAAAAATAATCCTTATTCCAATTCCACATTATGGGATCCAAACGCAGAATAGCTTATTCCAGCTTTCGTTTTCAGGATTAATTAATCCGGGAATAGGTCCTTATTCTAGAATAGGCCTATTTTTGGTAAATTAATTCCATGCACCAAACGGGCTAAATGTGATAGCACTCTATGTTGTATGTGTTTTCCAAATGCAACAATCTCTCTTTCATTTATATTGGGATTGAGGCTAGGAGAGACATGTCCCTTCATGGGACATGTCTATTCATTATTATTTATAAGAAAGGACATGCCTCTTCCCATTAATTATAATTTAATCAATCTTATAATGTTACATCAACCTATTAGTAATTAAGAATAATTTAATAATTTAATAATTTAATATTGAATATTAAATTTCAAATGATTAATAATAATATAACATATATATTATATCATTATTAATCAACATATATTATATGTATTCTAATGATCATACAACTGAAACTAGAAACATTAACACTTCATCTTAGCTAGGGAGGATGACCAAACAGAATGTGTAGTGGTCTCTTGTGTCAACACTTATGACCCTCACCATAGCTATACAAAACATCAACACTCACTCTTAGCTAGGGAGGATAAATCAATCTGTTAAGTTTTTAGGATAGCTGCAAATGTAATAGCGCTCTATGATGTATGTGTTTTCCAAATGCAACAATCTCTCTTTCATTTATATTGGGAATGAGGATGGGAGAGACATGTCCATTCATTATTATTTATAAGAAAGGACATGCCTCTTCCCATTAATTATAATTTAATCAATCTTATAATGTTTCATCAATCAATTATTAATTAAGAATAATATAATAATTTAATATTA
>MU223610.1:2366463-2379944 GCA_018584345.1 Thuja plicata
AGTTTCCCCTCTCTGTCTTTTCATATTCTCACTTAAAGTCACTTTTTAAATAAATATAACCATTGGTTATAAAGTGACATAATAAAATAAAGTGAGGAATCTTCTGGCATTAAAATGGAGGACCAAATGAACTCCGATGGGGACGTGTGATAGCTTGCCGGAAAGCTCTCGGCAAGACGCTCCGAGTCCACTACAAAAATGTCAGGAACACTGAGCTCTCCATACTTACTATAAATAGTAAGCACCCTGGAAACCCTGTGGAAACTAATCTGATTGGCCTGAAACTGAAAACACCTAGGCCAAACATCCCTCTAATCCTCTGCCAAACCTCGGTTAGTCCACCGAACCATGATGAAAAGGCTAACTATAAGGCACGAAATAAGGTGCCCAAAAAAGGGACATTACAAATCATCCCTTCCCGGAGATTGCTTGCCCTCAAGCAATCAGTATCTGCATGCTGCGATCATAATACCTGGATCCCAAACCAACCTCAAGGAAACTGCTCCACCAACCTGTCGTGTGAAACTGAAACAGATATTATGCCCTGACCTGTGAAGCCACTCACACAGCAACAAAACAACAACCAGTCTAATGTCAGGATCCCAAATCACTGCAGGATCAGCCATACCAAACTGCCTTGTGTCGTCATCATCTGTGAGAAAGTCCTCAACCCAACTGAGAATCTCACGACAACTGAGATCACTGGCACCTCTACGGTCAAATGCAAGGAGAAACCAAACCTCACACCAATCGAGTCCTTGAATAAATGCCAACCGCAAGTACGTCCCTCTTGGATCCCATAAGCAAAAGGGCCATCCATCTCCCCAGCTGGCTGAAAAATCTTGAGGCCCAATGCCCCTACTGAGTGAATCACCAGAAATGTCCAACTACCATAACACTGCCCCTTTGATCTGTCGCTCGAACTGGAAACTGTACTGAAGAGGCAAGATACGTAGACTGTCGGACAAGGCTTCCATCTGCAAGCGAGGAAGCATACCAAACCAATCACTCACCCCACACCTCTGCAGTAATCGGGAAAGAAAGCTCCCTGTAGGTGGGCTGAATGGAAAATGGGACATCTCTCCATCAACAAGAGGTAGTGCACGGAAAGGCACATCACCCATCATGCCACAAGACATAAATGCCCATCATGGACTGCTGGTGTAAAAACCACATTGCATAGCAACTGAGCTCATCTCGCTACTCCAACTTGGTGACCAAGATTCACCTCTAACAACTGACCCTGGGTCCCAAATTTTGTAATCGACCTCATCCTCGTCATGGGGATAGGAAATACCTTCCCATCTAGCTCGAAGAAAGGATTATCAAATATCAAATCAGCATCCATCTCAAACAAGAAATTGTCGATCGCCTGAAAGTTAACCAACTCATTAAGAAACTATGGATGATCCAAAGATCTTTTGGGACAGCTATCCAAGTCATAGGTCTGTTGTATGCTATCGAGTTCCTGAATCACCTCCTGAAAGAATTCGGACCTTTCCCTGTCGCCCTGTTCCCTGTACTAACTAGTGGCAACAATCTGATTTCTTGCTTCCTGAAGAGCAAGACGTGTGTGTTTCAATGTTTCCTGAGCAATATTAAGCTCTCTGTTGAGCTTATTAACCTCGTCACCTTTTTCCCTCAACTGCTCAGCATAATTTTCAGCAACTTGTAACAGGTAGTCATGATCTGAAAGTAAACATAGATATCCTGATTTCCAATCCTCAAATGTTGTTTTGATCCCCTATAAATCTGCAACATCGGATCCAATCCTTATACCACCTTGTCCTGTCTCTCTCTGAGCTTTCCTGTAAAGATCCTCAATGATCTGGTGAGTTCTATCATGGTGAATAAGAGCTGCAGTAATAGCATTGTTATTGACTTTCAACTAACCCTTCAAGGCATGCTTCTCATCATTATCATTTTGGGATGCATTATCTAATGGGTCATCCAAATCAGCATTATGCATACGCAATGTGCTGCTATAGAAATCACATGATTCATCATATTCTGTAGCCTATATATTTGCTACCTCTTCTTTAGCCTCTCCTTCATGCATGGGTTCAATATTTGTTTTGCAATCTTCTGCTTCAATGTCAACCTCATAAGGCTTTTCTTCAATAACTGACTTAGTTTTTTGTTCACTTATAGGTTGATTAATGATAGCTGGAAACTCTTCATATAAATTTCTGCACCTATCTTGTGCAAGTAGATTCCGAGCCAAATCCTGACACTGCTTCCTTTCCATTAAAGTCTTGTGTTGAAGCTTTGGATGAAAGTCCATGAAACTAGAGAAGGTTAAATCTCTCTGAACCCGTGGAGGAAGTGTGTTATACACCTCATACATGCGGAGTATTTATATCCTTTCATCAGGCTGTGAAATCTGGGCTAAGTGTTGTTGTACCTTAGCATGATCCTTCCAGATCTTTTCCAAACCATGCATCTTTGTTCTATGTAATGATTCTAACTGGCTGTTTATAAAAGGGAATGCAAAATTTCTGAATTCTGAAACCTTCAAATACAGAGACAACCAAAGTTTTGCACAACTAGATTTTCTGGATTGGTTCCTCTATCAACCTTGTATCTTGGAGTTTTGCCTATAAATGACTGGAATATAGAGATTAGTGATGATACTGCAGTATTAGTTTTAACATCCAGATGCCATGAGCCAATCTCATCAGACAATTTCTTTTCTATTTCTCTAGTGGTTTCTGAACTGTTCTCTAAACCAATGTAAACTGTGTAGAATATACGTTTTGCAAATTCTTTGCTATCAGTAGGGATATCTCCGTTATTATATTGACCTATACGTATCGCTTCTGACTTGACTTGTCGATCTCCATCAGCAATACCTTTTGTTACAAGCTGGCACATGCATCCAACAATAGCTGCTACAACTGAACTGTCTGCTCCACCAGAAAGTGGCAATAAATAGCCAGATGCTCCACTTCTCCGTAGGTAATCTCAAAGGTAACAAGCTGGACCAAGAGCTATTTCCTCGTCTAGAGAATGATATCTAATCTTGATTGGCAATGATGGAAAAACTCTAAGATTCTCCTTTGATTCACACTGTTTGAGATCGACTTGAATTGAGGGAAAAGAAGGCTTATAGCTAGCTTGTTCACGTAAGCTACTGATTGCTCCCCTATAACCCAAAACAGAATCCAAATCTACTATTGTTGTTAAAACTTCAATGTCGTTGAGAGAAAACAGTGATCCTTGAGAAAAATTATCACCATTGACAGAAATACATGAACAGCCATCTTTCATTTGCAGTGATAAGATTTATCAACAGCTACAAAGAAACCAATGCAGGAACACCTTGATATATTTGATCGCATTAATAATCGGTGTCGGCAAATCGCTACCATTGATGGAACATTCACTCTTCACACAGTGCATATAAATGGAAATGATGATAGCACATCCCAATCTGAGTTCACAAGTATCAGGCACAAGCTGGCTTCAGATTTCTTCCCCACGCCTTGGTCACCCAATAACTCAGGATTCTTCTCTTACTCTTCACTATCTCCTTTCACAATGGCATTATGTGCTGCTGCTTTCAGAATGCATACAGAGTAATTTAAGGTGAGTCAATTGAGTTTTATGCACTTGGCATTGCTGTTGACGGGTTGCATAGACCAAGACACCAATTGCTACTGTCGTTTCTGGTTTGGACGGCACCAGACAATACCTTCCACGGCACCGAGCAATACCTTCCAAAGCCAAATCGCGGCAATAGGAGGCCACAGTTATTAAAATATTGTTGTGCGGATAAACAAATTATATATTTCTGATGTTGATTATAGCCTCTTTTCAAATATTTAATTTATGACTTCACTACCGCTAATGTGACTTCCAGCTCGATTTATAAACAAATATATAGCCCGTAAAAAAAAAACAATCTCCAACAATGATGCCCGATGAATATATGTATGCGCAGCCAAATACTCTTCACCGCAAATACATTGGACTTCTAAAGGTTACGGAGTAAATATTTATTCAAGCCAAAATCGCATCACAAATATAAGAGCCCTATTAAATTTATTTCCTTCCAATCTTAGGTGTCGGTAAAATATTAACTTGAATCCATCATATTCATCCACGGGAAGTTATGAGGCAGACCCACCAATAATGCTGCTGGACGTTTTTGCTATACGGCAACTATACACCCGAGCCACCCAGATTGTTATGCACAAACACTAAATCTACAAAGCTTTAAAAATACAATAAATCAGGCCCACCAGAAATAAAAAACTTATGAATTGAATGTAAAATAAACCTTTTCCAAATATATTCCAGAATATTGTCATACGGAATTTCAAGTCCGATATAAAAGCACTGATTATTAGACACAGCAACCTTTAATTTTGCACCTTCAAATACAATTGCCCTTTTTCAATTAAAATTCACCCCTTAATATTCTATGCAGATATATGATGACTGTAAATTTGTTCTTCGATCACCAGGCAACATTCATAGCCAAAAGTAAATACGTTATTTCTGAAAAATTTTAACCCTTCAGGCTAGCAGGATACAGGGCTTTGATACCACTGTAAAGACCCTAACCGGCCATTTTCCAAAATTTCCTCAAATGTAACCCAGAAGATTTAAACATATGTTTGCATGCACAGGATATTTATTTAAATGAAATAAACCGCAGAAATAACCAGCAAATATATTCCAATAAAACCCTCAGCAAATATTATTGCATTCTATAATAGCCATACAATAATAATGGGATTTCCACAATCCAAAATCTGAACTACAATATTCAGCAGTAATATCAAATGACAAGAAGAACCTGGAAATGGAATGGCGAACTCTGCAGTGAATCCGCACCAGAGACGAACTGGGGCTACGTCCAATCCTCCTCTAAGCCAAAAGGGTTTCCATCCTCACGGTTGTATTCGAAAGCTGAAAGCTTCCTGATATCTCCAAGAGATATGTATCATATCAAAAACTAAGCATGTCTCAAATGAGCCTTCAATCCTTCTTTTAAAGCAATGGCTGTGACTCTTCAGTTTCCCCTCTCAGTCTTTTCATATTCTCACTTAAAGTCACTTTTTAAATAAATATAACCATTGGTTATAAAGTGACATAATAAAATAAAGTGAGGAATCTTCTGGCATTATAACGGAGGACCAAACGAACTCGGATGGGGACGTGTGATAGCTTGCCGGAAAGCTCTCGGCGAGACGCTCTGAGTCCACTACTGAAATGTCAGGAACACTGCGTTCTCCCTACTTACTATAAATAGTAAGCACCCTGGAAACCCTGTGGAAACTTATCTGATTGGCCTGAAACTGAAAACACCTAGGCCAAACATCCCTCTAATCCTCTGTCAAACCTCGGTTAGCCCACCGGACCATGATGAAAAGGCTAACTATAAGGCACAAAATAAAGTGCCCAAAAAGGGGACATTACAAAAGTCGCTTTCAGGAATTTCACATAGACCCGTACATATTTCGTCGTAACTTTTGAATCCAAGACTTTCTATCTAATCACTTCGGTGAGATTCTCTGACATTAGGTTGTCACCAACATATTTGAAATTTAGCAAAATCCAACGGTGGGTTTGTGAGATATGGTCCTTTTACCGAGACTGTATTTTTTGAGACATTCACCATCAACAAATTACTCTCTTACATTTGAAGTTTGGTTCTCATACCATGTTAAGTTTTTAGGATAGCTGCAAATATAATAGCACTCTGTTGTATGCATTTTCCAAATGCAACAATCTCTCTTTCATTTATATTGGGAATGAGGATAGGAGAGACACGTCCCTTCATGAGACATGTCTATTCATTATTATTTATAAGAAAGGACATGCCTCTTCCCATTAATTATAATTTAATCAATCTTATAATGTTTCATCAATCAATTATTAATTAAGAATAATATAATAATTTAATACTAAATATTAAATTTCATATGATTAATAATAATATAACATATATATTATATTATTATTAATCAACATACATTATATGTATTCTAAAGATCATACAACTGAAGTTACAAACCTTAACACAATCCAATGTCAACACTTATATGACACTTGAAAACATCAATCATATGATGTAAGCAATAAAAGCATCATCCTCATGATCTAATCAATAGAAACATAGTCTCAAGGTGTGGATTGCTTCCATCGGTGATTCTATCCGCAAGCTCTCAGGTGGATTGCCTCCATTGAGGATTCTATCTAAAAGCTCTCAGGTGGATTGCATCCATCGGCGATTCTATCCACAAGCTCTCAGGTGGCTTGCCTCCATCGGCGATTCTATCCACAAGCTCTCGTGTGGATTGCCTCCATCGATGATTCTATCCACAAACTCACGAGCTTTAGAGTGGATTGCCTCCATCGGTGATTCTATCCACAAGCTCTCGTGTGGATTGCCTCCATCGGCGATTCTATCCACAAGTTCCCGGGTGGATTGCCTCAATCGGTGATTCTATCCACAAGCAAGAAATCATCTATTGTGATATGTTTCAGCCATCACACAATGTCTATCACAATAAAAGGTAGAGTTATTGTAAGATCGTCACCTTTCAATAACTCTTACGAATACAAGTGATAATCATTTGGAAGTCGTCACTTCCTCGTGATGTACATAGGGGGCAGACCCATTACAAATATGGAGTGACACACATGACATACATCATGCCTCAGTGCAGAAGGTGAAAACAATGGATTTAACCTCAAACTTCTCTCACAGAGAAGAACTCATTGAGAAGATATCAATCGGTTGATCATCCAAGATTGCTTAAGATGAACTGTCAGACTCCCTCTGAGTTTGATATCAATCTTCTTAGCTCCTCGTCCAGAGTTACCTCTAAAGAGTCAGGCTACCTCTGAAAATAATTTATTGTGTTTCTGTCCTGAAGGTATGTCAGAGAGAGATTACAAATAGCTTATAAACTAAACTATCTCATACGGAAATACCAAAGCTAGAAGCATACAAGATTTTACTAGCCAACATTATAGCATAAATTTCAAACTCAATAATTCATGTGCATTAATAAAACATGGAATACTTATCTTAAGTTTCAAATATTTCCTTTTGTAAGGTGAGCCCATATAGGAATTGTCAACTCTAATCAAAATTTGAAGTTGTTTGCGGCGGACACGCTGCAGGAGATCATAATGTTGTTCGTGCTAGCCATGTCGATGAAGTTCATCCAGAGCGACAGCCTAGAGTGGATGATAACCATTTTCTCACTCTCCACTAAGGATGGTTCAAATGGAAATGTAACATTGGTTATTATTCCCCCCACAATGTACAATTCCCACTCTTATATCGTTGAACAATACTCATGTCTTCTTGTGAAATGACTTGATTGCTTCAAGAGAGGTGACACTATGATTAATTCTTTCCTTCTAGAAAGAGACACACTTCCTTGAATACATTCTTCTTTGTTAATGCTTGACCACAATCATAACAAATTAATATATCTCTTTAATGAAAGCTGCTTTCAGGAATTTCACATAGACCCGTACACAGTCGGTCATACCTTTTGAACCCGATATTTTTTGTCTAATTGCTTTGGTGAGATTCTCTGAAATTAGTTTTGCACAAACATATCCGAAATTTAGAAAAATCCAACGGTGGATTTGTGAGATATGGTCCTTTTACTGAGACTATATTTTCTGAGAGAGTCACACATTCACCATCACCAAACTACTCTCTTACATTTGCAATCTAGCTCTGATACCATGTTAAGTTTTAGGATAGCTGCAAATGTAATAGCACTCTATGTTGTATGTGTTTTCCAAATGCAACAATCTCTCTTTCATGTATATTGAGAATGAGGCTAGGAGAGACATGTCCCTTCACGGGACATGTCGATTCATTATTATTTATAAGAAAGGACATGCCTCTTCCCATTAATTATAATTTAATCAATCTTATAATGTTTCGTCAATCAATTATTAATTAAGAATAATATAATAATTTAATATTGAATATTAAATTTCATATGATTAATAATAATATAACATATATATTATATCATTTTTTTATTTTTATTTTTATTTTGCTCGGTAAAAGGCCAAGGCCATTGTATTTTATTTGTGTTAAAAAAGTTTACAATAGTCTCAATTCATTGCGGGCACTGGTAGGAAAGAATAGAGAAGAAAACCTCCAGTCTTGCCCGGGACCGAAGTCCAGATCATCAGGGTACATATATTTTAATATGAGGGCATTCCCTCATTTACAAAAGTTTATGAAGGCATTCCTTCATTTACACTTTTCATAGTTTAAGAATCTTTCTACAATCATGTTGTCTTTTATTAGTTTTGATGCATTATACAAGTATCAAGGATGTCCCCCTTGTCAGATTCCTAATATTCTCTCTACATATGACTTCAATATCGATGTTCATCCTATTTAGGCTCCTGGAATCATTACTTCCGCATAATCTGTTCCTGCACATTAGTTACTAAAGGAACCATCTCCTTATCTATTGGATTTGGCTATCAATTCTACCAGCATATCTTTATATGTTTATCAGACAGAGATATCTAAGCCATATCTAAATTTTCTAAACTTAGGCACTTATGATGAGAGTTTAAGCATAAGATTCAAGTTGTAAGCATATTCAGTCTAAAAAAGCCTAAATCATTAATACAGTACAGAATTTTACCACCTCTATTATCTATGTTAATCACTCTATCTAAAGACAGGCCTTTATAATTTAAAGAGCTTTCTTTCTAAATCCGCATCTACTTCCATGACCAGAACTTAACACACAAGTCTATCCTTTAGTTAATTTCAATTACTTCTGATGTTTGTCTGGATATGATCCCATATGTTGGCTGTTAGTAAAACAAAGAGAACGAGATATGTCATATCAACACATATATATGCATTTGAGTGTTAAAACATGTCTTCCTATATTTGTATAAATATATATATATATAGGTGCATGTGTGTGTGTGTGTGTGTGTGTGTATATACACCATTCTTAGGATCTCCTGCTGAAACATTTTTAGGAATGTCTATTAAAGGTATATGCTTCATCATAATAACATGCCCCTGTTTTCCTGTTTCACCGATTTTAAGAACTTATAAGGATGATCCCCTATTTCTATTTCTCTATTTACTCTTTATCTGTACGCTATTTAGAAATACATTTCCATAGAGTTAGTATTCTCAATTACATAGATAAGATCCATCCTTAATCTAAGTAGCCTCCTACTTCTAAGACAAATTAGTAGTTGATTTTTATTACAAAGTTTTTAGGAAAGCAGTCATATCTGACCCTGAATCTTCGAGAAGAAAATTAAATATAAGAGTGTTAATGCTTATTTCCAAAGTATGTATATCTTAACAAGGTTCAAATGAGTTTGCCTATTGCAGCTAGACTTTCAAACGTTGTGCGAGCTCTTGATGTATGTATATATGGGGGTATGCATTTAAGCATTCTTGAGTGTAAACAGCTAGATAATTTACCATCCCCTTCTGGTCCTTATACATAATCCAGGCCTAAGACAAAGGTTCTTGGGAGTAAATAATATGAGCTAACGATTACATGTTAATACCTGTCCCGAGGTCTAACCATACCTCTATGTTTAGACTTCAAGATCAGAGATTACCATGTAGTCCTCATCATTTCTCCTAGTTCAGTACTGCCAATCTTTTATCAGTTACTAGTCGCCATCTCTTATAAGATAGTGCTCTATTCCTTCATGTTATATTCCTACTTAATCTTCTGTATTTCTGCCCTTAAGTAGGCTAGTTACCTGTGTTGTCAGAAAAGTTTCTACCTCTGTTACCTCCTTATTCTATTCAATAATTATTTATACCCGAAATTCTCTATTTTTATCCAATCTATAATGTCCTTCTAAGTTTTGTTACACGTTAACAAGAATATTGCCTACTCTTATGACTCTTGTCTATTCTCTACTGAGTTGTTAATATTCCATATCCTAGATCTAAACAGTGCATCTATCGATGTTTACCAAAATGAATGCATTTGAATAAAAGGAACAGTATATATATATATATAAGTATATACACATATATGTTTAAATATATATATATATACATATACACATGTATATATATGCATGCTCTAATTAGATCATAAGTATATGAAAATATATGTCTATAAATATATATTTATATATGTATATATATATGTGTGTGTGTGTGTGTGTGTGTGTGTGAAAATATCTACAAGATCTGGAAATCAGTTATTCCATATAATCTTAGTTAAAAAGATATCTATTTAATTTCTGTCAATACTTCCATCATGTTTCTCTGTAATTATAACATTTTTCATTCTGTCATTATAGTCTATGTGCTATGTTATACCACCTATAAAATATAAAAATTCATCCTATACTGTTCTATCTTCCTCAATTTAGTATTCGTACCTATGAACATCATTTTGTTACCTATCTACATTATATACCACAAAACGAACAAATTGGCCTTCCTTCTCTGTTCCTCATTCCCCTCGTTTGATGAACATTATTTCTTCATCCGTGTCTTCATCTGTTTCTTCTTCGTTCTTATGTCCAGCTTTGGTTTTCCTGGTTCTGCTTAGCCAACCTTTCTTGACGAAAATTGGTAGATTGTTCTTTATTTGCTCCATATCCAGTGTTTCGATTGTTGGAGGAACACTAAATCCCTCTGCCTCAAAATACTTATTCAACCACTTGGGCTCCGTTACCGTCCTGATTAGTTTCCAGTGTATCAGGAAATTGATGTTCCTTTTCACTTCTTCCCAGTTGCTATCAAAGATTTCCATATCCTTAATAACTAAGCAAGGTCTTTGTTTAACCTTTCCATCGTGTTCCAGCGAGCCTACAGGTTTATTCATGTATTCCTCAGGGAATGGCACCATATGACTAAAGTTTATACTACTTACTACTTGCTCCAACCCTTTCAGAATTTTGTGAATGAAGATTTTCTTGGTCAGTTCTAAGGTTTCTGCCTTGGTATACCCAGCTCTTAAAAGACATGAGATAAAGACCCCAACAATGTCCCCATTAGTACGCATAGTGAAGCTGAAGTCGTAGTTTGCATCTCCTATGACACGTTCTGTAGCTCTTCTGGTCAGGTCGTCCATAGGTCTGAGGATTTTGTTCCATCTTTCTGGCATGATTTTGCCCGTGAACGCCATATCTCGAGACAATTTCACATGAAACATGCGTACATTTGTATACATCTCTGCTAAGATCCCTGGTCTAGTAACTGTTCTGAACTAAACTACCTCAATTAACTCTGCTCTGCCCTACCTATCAATTTATCTTCCCTAGTGTCGGTTACCCAATACTCATTTTCTCCTTTATGTGACTTCTGTCGCATTTAATGCTTTCCCGTCTTTTCCTTCTTTCCTTCATTAATTGCTTAGTAAGGGTTCTTAGCTGTCATAATGATTACTTCCTTTAATCAGCAAGGTGTCGGTTTGATCCGTAGTTTAATAATCTATTCTTTATTCTATTTTGGGTTCGAACTCAATATTTTATTGTTAACCTCATTCCCGATAGTTGTGTCATGATTTCCCTCGTTATTATGCTTAAATTATGTACATTTCTGTGATCATTATTGGGTTATGCTATTTCTTAGTGCTAACTACTATCATACATGTTGTGAGAGCAATACCCTATCTATCTTTTTTGTCTATTTTCGAAATATTACCTTTAAGTGTGAATTATATTCCGTATTGATATTTACTTTTTTCTAATATCTTCGTTAGTTTTAGCTATTTACTCAACTCCAGACATTTATGCAAAGCTTGAGCGCCAGATTGGTATATAGTTAATCATTACTGAATTTGCCTTATTTAACCTTGCCCAAATCCCGTGTTTTGCCATTAGATTATTATTGTTTAATCATTCTCCATTATATCTATGCTTCCTTATTATTTCTTGATTGGCTTGTTCATTTGTCATTCATCATTGTTTAGACATTATTTATCTATGATTGTTACTCTTCCTCCTTTGATATAAAATAGGAGAATTTACCACTTATAACTTCCCACCTATATTGAACATATCCACATATAAATATGCCCAGAATCCCATATTCATACATGCATACATTCAATATATTTGTTAAGTTATAGCTAGTTTTATTTCCCTGTCATATATGCAAAGTTGAATTCCATAGGTGACATTAGATTATTAAGGCTTGCTACTATTATAGTTATCCATACTAATATTTAACATCTACATTCATCCTATATTCGTTAGTATTTGTTGATTAAATCATTTTAATTTAATTCCTAATTTGATATGTATTAAGTACTCATTTTATGCTTCTTTCTAGTAAGCTCTTATATACACTTGCATCTTACTACTGCCTCCATTTCTGGGTAGGCGACCTTTCAGCTTCCCATTCATATTTAAGAAATCTATATATATAGTTATTTTGGTCCTACTAATACATCCTAATTCATTAATCATTCATTCAACACTGATCTTGCCTTATCCAATATATACCTGGACCACACGGTTTATTTAGCAACCTAATCAAGAGAACAGAAATGAATTAACCTAATCAAGAGAACAGAAATGAATTAAGTGCCTACTTCTGCCATTTAAAATAGGAGACAAACCAGTTATCTGTCAATATTCAACATATCCATATATACATATGTATTGATAATCATATTAACACATGCACACGTTCAATATTAACAAGATTTTAGCTGGTTATTCATTCCTCATCAAAGATGTCATAACTTCAACTTTAGTTCTTACAAGATTCATTGTTTCTCCTCTTCATACATTTCATCTTGATGAATGCACAGTCCCACCTCGTCCTCTCTTACATATGTATCAAACCATTCAGGGTCTCTAGTACTTCTAATATGCATGAAAATGAACAAAAAATCTAGGTTCCTTTGTATGGATGGTAGTTCTGCCATGTATCTATTCCAATCCTTCATTACCAATATTGGGTAGGATTGAATGTTGTTATTAAATCCCCTAAATGGTTGATAATCTCGTAGTTTAGGGATTGTTAAGTCATCTCTAATGCTTGCAATAACCTTCTCCAAATCAACCAAATACTTTCTCTTAAAGATTTGTCTGCATAATTTCCCAATATCCTAGATATCAGGGTCAGCATGTAGAGCTAAGCCAATAAACATTGTAGGTATATCCGAGTCTACTTTGTAACTATTGTCATTACCAATGTATTCACTGCCTAGTATAATAAAAACCGCTCTAACAGTTATATCATATGTAACAAGCATCAATTTTTTGACTCTTTTCAGAGTAATCTTCCCATCGAAGGCCAGCTGAGCTTTAGTGCATCTCAATTTAATTGCTGTTGGTATTAGCCCTCTTATTTGCCAGCCTTATCTTTTATTGCTGCCTTTCTTCCTGTTGATGCGAGTTTTGTATCACTACATAACATATAGGACTAAACACTTGATACAGGATATCAAACGCTCAACCCTCTCTTGAAAAGTATATACTCACGAAGGACGTGAGGAAACACTCCAAGGTTCTTTACACCT
>MU223610.1:2391897-2406174 GCA_018584345.1 Thuja plicata
TGATTGATGAAACATTATAAGATTAATTAACTTATGATTAATAGGAAGAGGCATGTCCTTTCTTATAAATAATAATGAATAGACATGTCCCATGAAGGGACATGTCTCTCCTAGCCTCATTCCTAATATAAATGAAAGAGAGATTGTTGCATTTGGAAAACACATACAAAATAGAGTGCTATTACATTTGCAGCTATCCTAAAACTTAACAATTACAAAACCTCCTCCATCTAGGAAGACTACCCCAAGATTAGTTTTAATGGAATCTGGAAATATGGGATACTTACATACTTCCCCATCTTCAATGAGGGCATTATTTGGTGGTGAACTAATATTACACAGAGCCTTAAGGTCTGTGGTAAAATCTATTATATTGTCTTTAATATCTTGGTAAGGTTTGATCCAGATTTTGTGATGAATATTACCTTCATTTTTTTCTATATCTAGCTTGTATGTAATATAGTTTGCTATAAATTTGATATTGCATCGTAGGTCAATCTTGACATCTGGCTGAATCAATATCTTAATCTCTGATGAGTTCAGTAAATTAAGTTCTAATCCGACCATTCTTCCTAAGCTACTACCTATTTGTGAGATAATTTTACTATGCATCAGGTCTATTGGCATATTTACTATTCTTACCCAGATAGGTGCCAAAATGCTATCAAACATATTGCAACAAAAATTCAGTTTCCATTCCAAAAATATAATTGCAAACCCTAAATAATAAATATGTGCAGCAGATAGTAATTTATTCTTAATAGAAGCATTTTGCATTCCAGAAAAAAACAATTATTTTTTAGAAGAGTCATACTTACCTGTCGTGCAAAGGATTCATGAAACCACTTCCTGATGTCCTTGTCATTTAGCTTATGACCATACCATTTTCCATGAATCCATGTGGATTCACAATGATCCCTTAAGCCATGCGTTAGTGTATAATCACCTTGAATGCATAGGGCTTCAACATGATTTTTAGGGTTATCAATCATTTTGGGTTTTTGGGGCTGCGTCGGGTACACCCTAACAGGAGTGAAATCGCTACAGTGTTTAGCAGGATTCCGTCTATGGGGTGGAGTATACATACTTACTACCTTATCTTCTAAGCAGTCTTCCATTTGTAGATACTTAAACCTATTGAAGGTGGGAAGAATATTTTTGTCAACCTTCGATTCTTGAATTCTCCTAGTTTTCCTGTTTATATATCGCTTGAGTCTCTGAGCACTTTGTGCCTGAGTCGGACACCATTCATTCTCTAATGCTAAACTGTGTTGAGATGTCGAATTTAAGGACTTCTTGGGCAGGGTATATTTAGGGTTTGAAACATTCTGACCATTTTCTAAAGAATTCCTATTAAACACAGGTGAAATATATTTTGCATACCTAGTTCGATTAAATACAAAGAATTGAGCATTTAGATCTCTAACCGTCGTTAATTTCTTGGGTCGCTCTATCATAGAATGCCTCTGTAAAATCCGATTAGAAATCCAACTTTGTCTTGCCCTATATGGCCGATTTACCCTAATTTCGTTGTGGAGAAGAGTCTCATGATTCCATGGAGAAAACTGATAGAAACACTGATTAGAAAAATTGTTATTGTCACCACGAGAGCCAAGTTATCACCCTGGAGCATTATTCGCACAATGGTTTGAAGAAACCCTATCCTGCCAAAGTATGTCACTTGTTATTTTCCCAGACCTAGGCCATCGCATACCCGGGAGATAATCATGTTGTCTTTGGTAGCTATCGTCTCTCAACATAGAAGGTCGAGGTTGCTCCGAAATTTGTGTCTACTCCAAAACTCGTGTCTCCTCTTCCATCGATATATTATTTATTTTGCGGAGTAGTTGTTATGTTATCTCATTGTGATATATATTATATCATTATTAATCAACATATATTATATGTATTCTAATGATCATACGACTGAAGCTACAAACATTAACAAAGGAGGTGGCAAACAAGCTAAAAAGATTACTAGTTAAAATTATCTCCTCTGAGCAAAGTGGTTTTTCCCCGAAAAGATCCATTTATGAAAGGGGGATAGTAGCACATGAAGCAATTCATAACAGTATGAGAACTCCCACAGAGAGAATGCTAGTTAAGCTAAACATTCGGAAGGCTTCTGATGAGGTAAACAGGGATTTTTTGCTGAATGTTATTAAAAATTTTGGTTTTTGTGAAGAGTGAGTCAACTAGATTAGCAGTTGTATCCAAACCCCACGGTTTTCCGTTCTGGTTAATGGGAGTTCGCAAGGGTTTTTTGAATCAGAATAAGGAATTCGACAAGGGGATCCAATTTCTCAATTTCTTTTTATCATAATGGCAGAGGCCTTGGGCAGATTGATTTCTAGGAAAAGAAGAGAAGGTAGCTAGAAAGGTGTGAAGGTGGCAGTACGAGCTGAGGCTATTTCGCATTTACAATTTGCAAATGATACTCTCTTGTTTGGTGTTGCATCATTAAGAAAAGCCAAAATTATGAAGGAAACATTGGACAGATATAGTAGGGCCTCAAGGTAGAGGATTAATTGGGGAAAGTCAGAAATCTTCCTTTTCAATACTCCAGCTCAAAAACAGAGGGAAATTTACCTAATTTTGGGGGTGCGAATAGGCTCTCTTCTAAGGAAATACTTAGGCATTCCTCTCTTTGGTTGTGCCAATAAATTGGAAGTGTGGAAAAAGTTAGTCGATAGTTGTTGTGGTAAGATGGATGGAAAAGTCGTTGGCTATCCTCAGCGGGGACAATTTTAATGTTAAAAACAATTATTTCAGCAATCCCAGTCTTGTCTATGATGTGTCTTAAAATTCCAAAGATCATTAAAATGATAGGGCAGAGGATGCGAAAGTTTTTTTGGAATGGTGCTAATGATCAAGATAAGATTTCATTACTGGCATAGGAGAAAATTTGTATGTCAAAACAAAGTGGTGGTGGGGGTCTCAGAGATTGGAACATAATGAATGAGGTGTTGGGAACAAAGCTTGTGTGGAAAATTTATACACAACCCAATAAACTATGGGTCGGGATTTTAAAATCGAAGTGCTTAGGTTCCATGGAGAACACAAGAATTTTTACAACTAGGAATCCCCCATCAGGCTCAGCTATCCGAAATTTTAAGTTTCTTGCAGACAAATTGTTACAGATCATATAACATGGCAAGTTGGAGATGGTCGTCAAGCAAAGTTTTGGGATGATTCTTGGGAAGGTTTTCTTGGAAAAATTTGAATCCAGCCACATCGGTTGGGTGTTCCATTTCAACAATTACCCTCACCTTATCTGGATCGGTCTTCAATTCGGCTTTGCACACGATCTATCCCAACAATTTCCCCTGAGGCACCATAAATCTGCACTTCTTCGGGTTCTACGCCAACCGTGCCCTTTGGCACCGCTCCATACATTCTCGTAGGGCTACCAAATGAGCTTCTTATCCACTGTAAATGGACCAATCATCAAGAAATGCTTTAAAATTCCCTACGGACATCTTATCAAAGATGTGTAGGATGATTCTCTGGAAAGTTGTCGGAGTGTTACATAATCTGAAGTGCATCTGATTGTAGGCGTAGACTTCTTCCTCGACCACAAATGTGGTCTTGAGCTTGTCCTCCTCAGCAATGGAAATTTGGTTGTACCCGGAGAAGTTGTCCACGAAGGAATACATCTCATGCCCCACTACTTCCTCCAGAATATTGTCTGTGAACGGTATGGGAAATGGGTCCTTAATAGTGACTACACAAATGCGGATTTAGTTCGCCTCCTTCAATGAAATCACAATTGTGTGATACCCATTCGCTAGTCTAAACCCGAAAAATAATGCCTGCTTTGAGCATCCGCCCTATTTCATCGTTCACCCTTGTTGCATAATTTTTATTCATTCGGTACAGTCGCTTCCACACCAATTTGGCTCCAGGTACAAGTGGAATGTGATGCACGCATAATTCTGGAGGCACTCCCTTCAAATCCTTGTAGGTTCAGGCGAAGACGTCTTTATACTCCTTTAATATTTTGAAGGTTGCGGCCTTCAACACTAGGCTCCAGTCATCCCCCACCAATATGTTCTTGGGGTTTGCTTCGTCTGCCAAGTTCATTCCCTTTAGCTTTGGCTATTCATACTGTATAGGCTTATCTTTATCATACTGGTGTGCAGGAGCCTCATTGACTCAGGCCTCTCCTTCCTTGTACTCCCTATACTCCAAAGGAAACAGGACCTTCTCTTCTGGCTCCTCTTCGATCTGCAACATGTTACAATGGAATAAATCATAGTCTTTCATTTGCCAATGGAAGAGCCCGTTCATGGAATCCACATCATCTTCAGAGCATCCTTCTAATTTTATAACACCCTCCTAATTCGGCTCCATCCTTCGTTTTCCTTCATCCACTCCACTCAACTCTCCTTCCAACTTTGACTCCGAAGAGGATGCCATCTCTTTGCTCACCATCTAAGTTCTTAGGTAGATAACGAATTTCCTCCCTCCATTCTCCATGGACAGTGTGTTGTGCTTCCAGTTATGGTTCGCCCTTGCGGTGACAAAGCCACCCTCTCCTGAGGATAGCATCATAACCTTTCTTCTTCAAGGGGATCACTACGAAATAAAGAATGAAGGGTTATGTATCGATTGTTACACATTGAGCCATCAGAGTCCCGATCGACTTGATGTCTTGTTGGTTCGCCCCCACAAGATTGAACGTTGGTGACCACAGCATCAACTTTCCCAACTTTTTTCAAGTCTCCTTCAGCAGCACGTTCACCCTCGATCCTATGTCTACGATGGTGTTCATAAGGATGGTTCCTAAGATACACATCTCTACCACTGCGGGGTGTCGTCCACTGTTCACCACCAGGAGCATAGGGTCTGTTGAAGGACCCACAGGAACTTCCGCATGGTTTGTAATACGGGTGGGTACCTTTATAGTGTGCATGATGGTCGTCCTCAATTACGGCATAGTTTCCAACTAAGTCACAGTGTTCGCCGAATTTCGGCCATGAGGTTCGAAATTCGACGAACTTCAAAACTGTATAAAAAAATTGTATGGATATATACCTAACACTGTCTTTCAAAAACGTTATTAGGGTTTTATGGGTTTTTGGATCCCTCAAGGGACAGTTTTTTCCGCATTTTTGGGGAGCTTATCGTGTTTTATCCTCTCTCTCAGCCAGGTTGGAAGGAGTACACACAGACACATGGAGATCAAAAGATTAGGCGACAGATGATTAGTCAAGCAAAGTATTCGCAAGTGTCATGTCCTCTGGAGAAAACAAATGATTTGCAAGGTGTTGTGCTTTGAACTAGGGTTAATGTATTCAACGAATAATGTTTGTAGTGAAGGTCCGTCGTATTTTCTCTACTAACATCAGTGCTAAATGGTTGAACCGCCCACTATTTTATTTTTTATCCCCTGGCTTTTGATGGAAGGGAACTGACGGAATCAATCGTTGTTTTCTTTCTATGTTTTCTTATTTTTAATGTTATTAACGTTACTTATATATAGTGTGCTATCTATTTGAGGAAAGAGAAAAATTTGTATCAATTTATCTAAGGTTAGTTATTTATTTTAAAAAATAAATTTATATAAAGCGAATTTATTCATGAATTTTTTCCCTAACTTTTTGTTCATGTCGAATTTCATCCGAATTTTATTGTTATCGAACACAAATTGAAACCTTGTGACTTACGTTTCCAATAGGTTAACCCCCGGTTTGGGACAGTTTGCATCCTCGTGGTCGCCAAGACCACACCATCGACACAAATGTTGGGGCGTTTCCACAGTCTAGCAATCCCAGGCGAAGTGTCCCCATTGATTGCAGGCTTGACATTGAATCATTGGCCAACCCTTAGCATTGTACTGTATTCGGCTCTGGCTGTTGATACTATTCTTATTGTTATTATTGTTATAACTTTTGTTGCCCCTTCGGTTATTCCGATAGCCTCCAAATGATGTCGTTCTGGTGGTCTGTTGTTCAGTGGTCCCTGCGACTACAGACGTCGTCAGTTGTTCTTGTGCTAAGAGCACCTATGCATTTCTAGTTTTCATGTTGTATGGGCACTCCTTGGTGGAGTGTCCCATCACCTAACAGAAGTTGCAGAAATCCTTTTTAGGGCAAGTACCTTTTGTATGGCCCTCTTCGTTGCAATCTGTCCACCACAATTCTCCCTCGCTCTTGCTACTACTACCCTTCATAGCTTTAAACTCCATCATACGATGCATATCCTTCTGGAGCGCTTGCACCTTCTTAGTAGACTCTTTGTCATGGCTACTTCCCTCGGAGGAATCATCATCGTCTGACGACCTGTTTATCTTCTTCCTCAAGGTTTTGCTTTCACCTTCGGCCCAATCACTCACTTCGGCACTTCTCGGATCCCCTTCGGGCTACCCTTCTCCCCCTTCAGGCAATTCTTCAACAAGTCTTCGTAGTTGTCGTCTCCTTTCTACTTTTTCCTCCAACCTCAAGGCTTTTTGAATGGCCTCGTACTTGTCTTCTTGTCCCCTCGACATACGATTTCTATCTTTATTCAAGGTTATTGGCATTAATTATTCCTCTCCAAGGGGTTGAGGGTGTGTTGCCACCTTCGGCTTTCGTCGTGCTCCTCTTTCCTTCGAGCTCTCTCCTTGTACCGATGTAGGATTTGTTGACAGCGGTCTACTTCTCGTGAATTAAGAAGTGCAAGGAAATGTTGTGCCAATAGCCTTGGTTAATGGCACATCAAACGGTTCACCACTGGACTCACACCCAGTGAAGTCCACACCGCACTTGCAGGAACTTCCTCTCATCTGGCCTCCCTTCATACATGCGTTTCAATGGATGCTTGCAATATGTTTGCACAATCCACGGTGAACCCTCTTTCTCCTTCAAACAATTCTTCTCTGTTGTTACTCGTGCCCTCATCACTCACTAGTTGGCTCATTATATTATTCTTGCCATATAACACCCTCCCATCATTCCCAGACTCGTCTAGGTAACTCCGCCAAAAGTTTGCCCAGTGGGGTCTACTTTCAGAACAGAATAGAGTGTATACGAAACATAACAGTAAGCATAAAGATATAACTGAGAGAACTCAGAACTGTTTATTCATTGCTTTTGCTTCCAGAATCATTACAATATATCTCGGTGACACAATATTATTGCCACACAACATTCCATCACATCACACAAAGTACAATGTATATATAGAGAGGTGTCGGTTGCCAACTATTGGCAACCGTCAACTAACTACGAATCTCTTGACACAACCTCTCGACACAAGACTAACAAATGCTAATTACCCGACAACATCATATGGCTATTAAGGTTGGGCCACAAAATGTAGTCCAAGTAGTAACAGATGTAGCACATGTATGCAAAGTTGCAGGGAAGCTTGCTAAGGCAACATACACATATTTGGTGGACTCCATGTTGTGTGCATGCCATGAACAATGCACTCAAGGACATGGGGAAGATTGACTGGATTAGAGGAGTGGTCAACGATGTGAGAGATGTGCATATTTTTATCTACAATCACCACACTTCACATGCACTCTTCACGACCTTCACGAAGGAGTTCTTGAAACCAGTTGAGACCAAATAAGCATCATATTTCATTCCCTTAGAGGAAATGCTTGAGTTGCAAGAGCCACTGCAACTCATGGTTATGACGACTGATTGGAATCAGTGGGATGAGGCCAGGATAGAGCAGGGGAAGAGGGTGAAGGAGATAGTGAAAAGTCATGCATTTTGGAGTAATGCAAAATACATAGTCTCTCTCATTGCTTCAGTTTTCCAGGTCATCAGATATGGGGATGGGGATGCACCTACCTTTGGAGAGGTGTATGAGTGCATTGATCCTGTGCTTGACCAAATGAGAGTTGTTGTGCGAGAGGACCCCACTTCAGCTTTCTACAATGAGCATATTTGACCAATCATCCAGCGCAAATTGGACAGCCTGAACACTCCCTTGCACATGGCTTCTTATGTATTGAATCTGAAGTGGTACATGCCTAAGCCTAGTAGAGTTAAATTGATTTAGGATGATGAGGTGAGGGAGGATTCTTCAGGTGCATTGATAGGATGTTGAACTGTTGGCAAGATCTGCACTGAGTGGGAAAAATTTGCCACTCTTAAAGGTTATTCAACTGTGGCAAAGATGGATACAAAAACTATGGCACAGGAGGACCCAATTTTGTGGTGGAACTATCATGGGCATAAATGAGTGACTACCACACTAGCCATTCGTCTGCTATGTCAGGTTTCTAGTTCTTCAGCTTCAAAGAGGAACTGGTCTACTTATAGTTTCATCCACTCTCGTTAGAGGAACAAACTTACGTCTACAAAAGCAAAGAAGCTAGTGGTTGTACATAGTGTCTTGCATATCACTAAACGCGAGACACGTGTGTACAAGGAGAGACTAGGAGCACAATGGGATGTAGAGCCAGAGGAGCCATCATAGATTGATGAGGATGAGGATGCACCAGCTTCAGATGTAGGGTTGGTTGGTGTTCATTTGGCAGATCTTGACTATGAGGAGTCCAGTAGTTCCAGTGATGAGGAATTTGCCTTGAGGGATACATTTTGTACTTGTTTTGATATCATCCTAATCATTGTAATCATCTTTATGATATTTTTGATATAATAGAAATCTTCAGTCTACCGATTTGACAATTTAAAATTTTATTTAGTATTGAGCATTCTAATTTCTAATTAGTAATTCAATATTCAAAACTTTAATGTTCATTATTCATGTTCAAGTATTTACTATTTAGTATTTGGCATTTGCAATTCTACTATTTTACTTCTTAACAGTCTAATACATCTTTTTATAACTAGCATTTTTAGTACTATATGTATAGTATACAGTATATACAGCACCCCCCTCCCCGGGCCATCATCCCCAAATTGAGGCCCTTTGTCCCCCTGTCCCAAAAAACTGTCTAATCGTTGCTGACAGGTGGGGTAACTATGCTATATTCCAACATTATGAACATGGTGAATTAGAACAAGGATTTTTATTGATGTTGTAATATCATATATGTTTGTCAGTTCTTATATCAGGCATGTATGTCAGCGTTCCAAAAGTGCTAATTTATTGGAAAATAGGCCCATATAGGATCCAATTGCAGTGGGAAGTTCATACTTACAGACAATTTGAAAAGACAGTTAATGACAAAGGAACAAAAAAGAAACATCGAAATGACCAAAAATTTAGAAAATAAGGGATGCGTGACCACATTTACTGATTTTATTTGCATTATTTTATTGGTGGGCGGAATTGGTTTTATATAAATCTAGGATAAAAATAGGGAGGGTACATGAAGGAAACTGAAAACAGTTTCATTCAATTTTCTAAAAGGTTTCTCAATATTTTCTAGAACAATAGTATACTAGTCAAATACATCCAATTTCTACAATGGGGTTTTCGAGCTGCATGATGTTTTTTTGTTTCTAGTAATAAAAGGGCCATAGTTAATTTCTGCTCCAGAATTCAAAGGTAATTTCCCTAATTGAAAAAAAATGGTTGAGAAAACAAAATGTGAATATGTTAAACCACGAAATGGAAATCTAGTTCTTACTAAATTTTATTTACACAATACAATGGGAGATGTATAAAACGAGACCTACCCATTGATGTTCCGAAAAATGGCATGGACTTCATCCACGCAATAAAAAATATTTAAAACTACTACCTACCTGCCCATATTCAAAGAGAGCCAAGGCCTTTGCACATACTTCATCCAGTTCGTCTCTTGTCATTAGCCCTTGTTCAACTATCTGAAACACAAGAAAAAAAGATAAATGATTTAACATGATGATAGCCAAACTTTACTTAAGCCATATAAGCAAATTGTGCATGTTTGAAATCTCGGAAGGCGTGTTTGCAACGAAGTTCTATCAGCTTGATTGAATGAAATCAAATACAATGTAATGTGCTAAGTAGAGATACAGTGCAATGAGCATTGAAAATCAGCATGAAATAGTAACCACTGTTATTCTTAGATAATTCTGCTTTTGAACATTGTAATAGTAGAAACATTTGTAAAGCATGTCAAACTACAAAAACCAAAAAAAAAAAGAAAAACAGAAAATATCAAATTCAAAAACGTGAAGTGTGCACTTAGGGAAATACAAGAAAAGACATAAGTCAACATAAACGTAACAAAAGAATACCCTTAGTAACATCTTATTTTTGCAAAGTAAAGTTCATGACAATAGGCAAAAGATTTGTAATAATGCTTCTAGATCAAGAAACCTCAAGTAAGCAAAATAATGGAAGTTCAAGTATGAATATACTCCACAAGAAGGTTTGGAAGAAACTAAGGAAGCACACTTTCACCCCTAATGGTTTCAACCTTAAATTCGCAAAATCAGAATGAAATTAATGGGACTTAAATTAGATACTCTACAATGATACCCATCACAATTGAAATCCCCAGCTCTGATATCAAACCAACAGTAAGATATTCATTTGGATTCTTCCACCCCCAACACAATAAAACCGAACGTGAGGCCTACAGATTTCAAGCAGCATAAGAGATTGGAAAGCATAATTTGAAACAATGCCACAAATGCAATGGGCTAGTCTGTGGCAATGTCCAAGGTTCTTATGGCCCCTGTGACAGAATTTAGAATGGACCTAAAAGGGAAAATTTGAGGCACGAAAATGCCATCGATGAGCATATTGTGAGCAAATCAAATGCATCACTTCTTTTAGACGTATTGGCAAGTGTCAAGAATGCAAAAAACTAACGTAGTTGCAACAAACTCTCTCATGTGTTGAACTGCCTCTGATGTTCACATTCAAGAAAGGAGTGTTGTACAAAGAAGAAAAGTTCTTCAAGCAAGAATCAATCTGTAAGTTCAATGCCTTACGGCCAAGTTTAGCTAATCTACATGTTAAGATCTCTACCTAAGTGTGAATCTCAGAAATGCAATAGAGATGTACCTTTGAGTAAAAGGCTTTTTGCGCTTCACTATGAATCTTTTGAAGATAAATCACATACAGTACCAAAGTGTCCGTGAAGATGGGATATGCATGTGTTACTAGTAAAACCAAGGAATCCCAAGTTCAATCCTCTAATGGAATCCTTCTTTTTATTGCTTATATGGGTTTGTGTTCCCAATCTTCCACTACAATATTGGGTAGATTAATATTTTCAAAGTGTAGGTAACATCCTAGAAAGATTTTTGGCTTTAGAGCGGAAAACAGGTACTCTTGCACATTCCGCCTTGGCTATGATTCAAGTTGAGCTAGATTAATACAAATGTCTTTTGGGTGAAATTAGGTTCAAAGTACCCATTTCGGCTTTGAACCCTACAAACATTCCATTTTCATTAGCCATCACCTAGGCATTCCTTACCACTCATTTACACCCATTTCAAAACAGAAAAAGATAACTTAGCAGATCCAAATTTTTCAGTCATACCATCCATCATTTAAATTCCCTTTTCCAATCTAGTTCCCACATTTTCTTCCCTCTCCCCTAGTGCTGACATTTTTTCACATATGATTTTAATTTTATCTTCACAAATTTAGCTTTCTGTTGTAATGCACAATGATTTAATATTCAAATTGGGATACTGCTCTCAGTCCCAAGCACCTAAGTTGCCAATTCGGGTGCGGATGCGGGTGCGAGAATCGGGTGCGCAGATGCGTGAATTTTTTTTAGGGTTTTGGATGCGTGTGTGTGTGTGTGTGTGTGCAAAGAAATGGAAGAAATATACAAAATTAAATCATTTGATAGTATGATACTTCATCATTGATCAAGATAAATATTAAATATTAAATCAGTTTGCGAATTTGTCCTTGTGCAATTTTAATGAACTCAAAATTTCCAATCTGTTGATAATAATATGCAAACTTTCTAAGATGCCTCGATGAAAAAGCCAAGGTTTGCTCAAGTCTAATCTACAAATCAGTAAGAAGGTCTGCGGTAATGAAAATAACCAAGCGCTGTTACAGATTCAACTTGACTTTCTCATGACAAATTTAATGCAACTTCCAATTAGCAAGGCAGACTTCGAGCAAGAATGAGACGATTGATTTGAGGTCTGGGCAGCTTGGGTGAGCAAGTGGTGAATTCCAGAGACGGAATGATAAAATCTAGACTCGTGAGCGAATTCTCCAAGCAATCAAGGATTTCCACCCAAGTATTAGATATATTTTCAAACACAAGATTCAAACAATTGACCTTTTAAAAGCAAAATTCAAGTGAGGAAATGGAAATCTGGGCGATTTATTGAGAAAATCCAAATGTTTTATCTAATTTGAAATCTAATGTGCAGGGATGTGCCCTGTAGGCGCCCATGAAGCGCATCACAGGGCTGTGGATACCCTCTGCGCATCCAGAGGGCATCCACAGCCTTGTGATGCGCTTCATGGGCGCCTCCAGGGTGCATCTATCTCCGCCTCCGCATCGGGAAGCATCCGCTTCTGCATCCCGCCTCCAGGCAAGCACATTGGTAACTTAGCCAAGCACAGATGTCTTATGACTACACAAGCAGCTTTCTAAATGACATTCTAGGAACTTTTGCAGCTGATTTCTATTATTATTGTGACTTGTTTCATATGGTCAATATTAATTATTGTGACTTGTTTCATAAGGTCAACTATTGCAGCAGCCAAATATTTAAAATCAATGAACCTTTGAAAATTTCATACAAGAGATATCTAATACTGTAATGTCCCTTTCTGGGATCACCATATATTTTTCCCTAAATTCACATTTCCAGAAAGAAACAAAGAGCAATATAAAGTTAGAGATATAATACTCACCCGAGAATAAGATGAGCTAAGAATGTTTTGGAAACCTGCAACCAGATTAGATAACCATGTAGATATAACTCACGAAATACATCCAACTCTAGGGTTAGGAAATATATATATAGATCTACACAACAAATCCCAATGATTATATAGGAGCTCAACCATAATGAGGGTTGTGTTGGGAGAAATGATGAGGTGCCCCAAGTATGCTCTACACTAGGCCCAACAGCAGAACCTTATCCTCTGTGGCCTCATGTGGTCCTTAACCATCATCATCATGAGGTGGTGTACCTACTGAGGGCTTTACAATGTTCCCCTCTATCATGTCAACCTGTCACCTCTTATGATTGATTCACTTCAATAATTGATCAATGTTGGGTTAGTAGGTGAGCTGCAACAGGGTGTCCTTGACCCTCAACCACAAGCCCAAAGTTAGGATTGTTAATGTTTGTAGCTTCAAGCATATGATCATTAGAATACATATAATATATGTTGATCAATAATAATATATTATATATGTTATATTATTAGTAGTCATATGAAATTTAATATTCAATATTAAATTATTATATTATTATATTATTCTTAATTAATAATTGATTGATAAAATATTATAAGATTGATTAAATTATAATTAATTGGAAGAGGCATGTCCTTTCTTATAAATAATAATGAATAGACATGTCGCATGAAGGGACATGTCTCTCCTAGCCTCATTCCCAATATAAATGAAAGAGAGATTGTTTCATTTCGAAAATGCATACAACATAGAGTGCTATTACATTTGCAGCTATCCTAAAACTTAACATGGTATCAGAGCTAGACAACAAATGTAAGAGAGTAGTTTGTTGATGGTGAATGTGTGACTGTCTCAGAAAATACAGTCTCAATACAGGGACCATATCTCACAAATACACCGTTGGATTTTGCTGAATTTTGGATATGTTGGTGAAAATCAAATTTTGAAGAATCTCACCGGAGCGATTGGAAAGAAAGTGTGGGGTTCAAAAGTTATGACGGAATGTGTACGAGTCTATGAGAAATTCTTGAAAGCGACTTTCATTAAAGAGATATATTAATTTGTTATGATCGTGGTCAAGCATTAAAAAAGAAGCATGCATTCAAGGAAGGGTGTCTCTTTCTATAAAGAAAGAATCAATTATAGAGTGTCATATCTCTTGGATAAATCAAATCATTTCATAAGAAGACATGAGAATTGTTCAACGATATAAGAGTGGGAATCGTACATTGTGGCGGGAGAATAATAACCAATTTTACATTTCCAATTGAACCATTCTTAGTGGGGAGATAATTCAAAGGGAAGATGTCTCTCAAATAATCTGAGAAGGTGTTTTGTGATTTGATGTATATGGACCTTCATTGAAGCAACTTGTGTCAAGGATGTTGATGTGCATATAAGCATTTATTATCCTTGAATATTACATTTATCTACTCATTGTAGTATCTCTCTTATTTGTATTTCTATACGTACTATAAAAGCTATTTGCCTTGATCTTTTCTGAGGATGCTCTTGCAAGAAAAGGAGAA
>MU223610.1:2406605-2417820 GCA_018584345.1 Thuja plicata
TCTATAAGTTGTTTGCATAGATATATCTTGTAAATCAACAACTAAGTGTTAGATGTCGTTGACGGTCTATGAGTTGTTTGTATAGATATATGATAGGTATTTGGTGAATATCATGTGTTGATGTTCTGCAGGCCAATACCTTATTGAGTACGTGGTGAATATCATATGTTGATGTTCTGATAGGCCAATACTCAGAGTATTTGGTGAATGTCATTTGTTGACATTCTAATAGGTCAATACTCAAGATATCAAATGATGAAAATCTTCTATTGTGATAGACACCTTATGATGGTTGAAACAGATCATAATAGATAGAACTTGTGGATAGAATCACCGATTGAGGCAATCCACATTAAAGCTTGAGGAGCTTGTGGATAGAATCGTCAATTGAGGCAATCCACCTGAGAGCTTGTGGATAGAATCGCCGATGGAGGCAATCCACCGAAGAGCTTGTGGATAGAATTGTCGATGGAGGCAATCCACATCTTGAGACTATGTTTCTATTGATTACATTATGAGGATGATGCTTTTATTGCTTACATCGTTGATGTTGTCAAGTGTCATATATGTTGAGATTGGATTGATTTATCCTCCTAGCTAAGGAGTGTTGATATTTTGTATAGCTATGGTGAGGGTCATAAGTGTTGACACTAAGACCACTACACATTATGTTTGATCATCCTCCCTAGCTAAGAGGGAGTGTTAATGTTTGTAGCTTCAGTCGTATGATCATTAGAATACATATAATATATGTTGATTAATAATAATATATTATATATGTTATATTATTATTAATCATATGAAATTTAATATTCAATATTAAATTACTATATTATTCTTAATTAATAATTGATTGATAAAATATTATAAGATTGATTAAATTATAATTAATTGGAAGAGGCATGTCCTTTCTTATAACTAATAATGAATAGACATGCTCCTAGCCTCATTCCCAATATAAATGAAAGAGAGATTGTTTCATTTGGAAAACGCATACAACATAGAGTGCTATTACATTTGCAGATATCCTAAAACTTAACAAGGACCTTATCCTCAAAAACCATCTTTACAATCTTTCACCGTTCCCCGTCCTTGCACTCCCTCCCTTCCTTCCACGTGATCAATTATTACAGAATTTAATATTGATAAAATATGGATATTTAAATTCAAGCAGATTTTTTATTGCATATAATCTAACACACACACACACAAGCAATATTACTTCTCCATACCACAGTAATACTTCTTCATACCACAGTAATCTAAAATATTATACCATATGGCCTTGTTGTAGATATGATTGCATTTGTTGTTCATTTGATTGTTGTTGAATGATTGAATAAATTCCTTTGATTTGATGATGTGAGGTATTCGTGAGTTATGATTAAGTAGTTTTGATTAGATGATTGAAGAGTGACCGTATATATGAATGCTAGTTTGATATATTGGTGGATGATGATTGAATGAATGTTGATTTGATAGAGTGATGCTTAATTTCTCAAATGTATGTTTATTGATCCCAAGATAAAGTGATGATTGATGTGGATTTAATGATTGTTTGCTTGATCTTGCTGATTGATTGTTTGTTTGATTTCTTGAGGGATTAATGATTGATGGAAGAAGTATGACGCTCCTTCAATGCTTGGAATGAAATCTCCTTTATACTTTATTAGTGAAAGGGTCACCACCTTTCATTAGTATTGAGCCGCCACTTTTAGTTGTTGCCTTTGAGAATAATATATTATTCCCCACATTGATCTCCCTTGAATGTCCTCCTCAAATGAAATCTTCTCCCCTTTATATCTTCCAATGTAGGGGAGAGTCACATTTCTTCATCATGTCTGCCCTTTGCAATGGTCACAACCTTTCACAATTACCAACCTTCGAAAGAGTCACAACCCTACATCATTTTGCCCTTTGAAAGAGTCACAACCTTTCATAATTATAATCCTTTGATAAGAGTAACAACCCTTTCCCATTTGAAAGATTCACTTCCTTATTTCCTTCTCATTCCTTCCCTTAATCCTTCCTTCACTTCTATGCTCCATTATTTATTCCTCCTTCCGTAACTCTTTACAAATGAACTCTCCTCCCTTTTATATCTTATGTTGAGGGAGTCAAAACACTTCATTGCATGCCTCTTGACCTTTCATTAAACTTATTTAAATTGAAATTATATTATGTTTTATTTAATTTTTATTTATCTATTTTATTTTTATTTATTTTTAAATCAACTCCTGGTAAACTTTTTAACGTGACAGGTGACATTGACATGACATGCCACCCAGCTCCATGTGAAACGCTTTTGACCCGGAGCTAAGAATCAGTGAGGCCACATCTGGGGGACCTCATCTCCACACTTGTTCAAACTCACGAGCTCAACGGCCCAATAAAGGCACAAGGCTCGCAAGCACAATTGCCTAGCAAGGATTTGAACCTTAGGAGCCACTTCACCAACAAAGTGTTTAAAGCGCAACACTACATGTCCAAAGACATTTATTTATCTATTTTTATTTGTATTTTATTATTAAATCCTATTTAAAAAAGAGGGCATTACAAATTGAAATACTCAATCAATGTTCATGTGGAAAGAGGCTATCCCTTCTCAACCATTGGCAAGAAAAAATCATGGAATATCACAAAGAGCTGGAGCTGATGATGAAAGAACCACTGTAACCCACAGCATTAAAATAATCCCCCTTTAGGATATACAAGCAGAGGCAAAATCACAGTTGGTCACTATCAATATTCTAGGGATGATAGACTGGATATGATGTTATCAAAGTGAGACTTTTTTGCTTTGATCTTGGCCATTATGTCTTTTTTTTTTGTTAAGGGTGTGTTTTCTTTCCGTACTATGTTCTTCATTTAATCATGTCTGCCTAAATGTATAATGTTTTGACAGTCAGTCAGTCTTGTCTTACAATTCTAGTGGTGATCTATTAGCAGAAAATGTCTCTATATTTTGTATCCAAATGTATTTTCCTGATAAAAAAAAATGGACATTTAGCCATTTTTGAAGATTTAAAAAGTATATTGAAGAGGTTTCCAAAATTGTTCAAATGTCGTTGCTTCTAACCAAAAAGAAACTGAAGCAACAATGATTCAAAGCACACTTCAGCTTATAACTAAGGAGCCAGTTATCACTAACAGAACAGAATTGGCTACATCCTCCTTCATGCCCTTCTTTACTTAAGGAAATTCATCCAGTGCAATTCACATAGATCTGAAGCCTATTAAAGAAAAATAGATAGAGCCCCCAGCATCAACAGAACTTACTTTCGATTGAAAAGCTGAGCATGAAGAAAAGATAAAAGCTACCAATCGTTGTAGTGAGATCAAGTTGAGCAAATGTGTTTTTTTGAATTGCCTTTTTCTGTTTGATATTGGACACACATCTCTACTTTCCTATGGAATATCTATTTTAGCTCAGCCCCATCTTATTCTTTGTGAGTCTTGTATCTCAATGTTAAATATTCAGTGATACACACATAAGTGGGTCTTCTTTTAAAAGTTCCTAGCAAGTTATGATCTTTCAATGGTGTACCATAAGAAACTTGTTTGTGCATTTTGCACTGTTCCTTCTCAAATGTATATACATATACTTTCTTTCATTCGTCAAAAAAATTAGACCATTGAAAATATTTAAACAGTTAAAATCATATTCAAGGGCTTTATTTATGGTTTGAAATGTCTTCTTTCTACATTCAACATTGTGATCAATCATAGCAACTTGCATATTAATATTTTATCTAAGATTCTAACTCTTGCTCCAGAGATAAAAAGATCTGGTAATTAGTTATTGCTGGAGATCATGTACTTATAGGGCACATTAATGTTATGGTTCAATAATTCTAATATTCTTGGACATTTTACTGGCTGTTGTTTTAAAGCCTTAATATGTGGAAGTATTGAATACCAAATCATGTAAATGTAAATTTTGGTTATATTATTCTTTGCCAGTAAACACATATTCTGCTATAGTCGTATTTATAATCAGAAGCAAGGTCTTAGTGTAACAAACCTAGAAACATTGATCCTATTCAGATTGTTTGCATGTTGAAGATGTGAAGTTGAGCCTTCTGACATTCATTTATGGACATGGCATTGTGTATATATTCACATGCCTATGTAAGCTATCCCTAATATCAAGAGAACTGGTTTTGCTAGACTAATCATTGCCCATCATTACAGACCTGCAGCATAAAGTTGAATGCAAGGAAAGATTTTATTATAAGAAGGATAAGATAAAGCTAATTTTTATGGTCCAAGTCAAGTGAGATGCCCATTTAATGCAATGTATGAGACAGACTTTGGGAACTCACTCATGTATTGTAGTAACAACAATGTTGGTACATACTACAAGCAATACACTATGAATTGTAACTCACAAAACACATCTTTTCAAGGTTTAACCCTTCATTACAATAAAACTATGAACATCTCCATGTGACAATGCTACATTAAAGATTTAAACAACATAATGGTAGACTAACCTCTTCAAGAGATATAGGAACATCGTGATCATCTGCCTTTGTTGTTGGCAATACACTATGAATTGTAGCTCACAAAACACAGATTTTCAAGGTTTAACCCTTCATTACAATAAAACTATGAACATCTCTATGTGACAATGCTACGTTAAAGATTTAAACAACATAATGGTAGACAAACCTCTTCAAGAGATATTGGAACATCATGATCGTCTGCCTTTGTTGTTGGAGTTAAAATATTTTTCTCAAGTTGCTGATTCTTAACTAAACCTGTATAAGAAAACAGCAGCATTGGCTCTTGTAACAGATTATATGCAATCAATAAATTGCATAAGTTACCAAGTAAAGCTTTCAGATGAACATACCATCAGGGAATACATTTCCACAATAGTTCCTCACACCCTTGCTATAAACAGTCCACAGTGAGGTACTAGTGGTTCCGGTCACAAATCCTCTAACTTCAGGAGTATTAACAAAAATCCATCAGAGGCACAAGGTTAATGATGCTTCTCACACCAAAAAAATAATAATTTAATAATATTTTAAGGAGATAATACAAAATAAGTTATATAATTACATTTTAAACACCACTAAAGACAAAACAATTCTTAAAAGAACATGATTTGATCAAATATATCCATTTGATGAAATTAAAGGACAAATAATATCAGAAGGCAGTGAATATTGTTTAAGAAACAATAGTACAAGGCCATAAAAGGCATCACTAACCTATCTAACAAATGTCAGACAAAACAAGAGAGAAGACACTTCATGGATGTAATGCAAATTAGAGAGAGAAATAAGAGAAAGCACAGAATTTTATTAATAAGAAACAATGCAAGCCTATAACCAGAAATGCAAACTTATCTGTATAAATGCATTATAAAAGCAAGACATTTTGCAGATGTAATAGCTAAGGTAAGAAAATATAACAGACAGCATACCACTGTATCTTATTTGACCTTTGTTGACCTTATTTCTTAAGTCTGAAGCTCTGAAAATAAAGCAATAAGTTAAATGGAAGGAAAGCAAACACTTTCATCACAACTAGACATAATAGATCCATTCTTCTACTATTCTTGTGTCTTCTTAAATATTAAGTAGGCAAGTAGTCATATCAATCAGGTCCAAAATTGGATAGCTTCATCTGCAAATGAAAGATAGGTGAACACATGTAGATCGTCTTTCAGAGTGGCATGAAATAAAATAAACCTAAGACATCTAATATCACAATCAATTTGAAAACCTACTCTCTGAATTCTGCCATCAAAAATAAGGTGACATGAGTTGGCTAATCACTGAGTGAAAGTTGCAGAGGCCATGACAAACAAAGCAACCGAAAGAATTTGATATTAATAGAACCCACTGAGACTCATTCCTCACATTTTCCCACAACACTCAAATATATCTTATTATAATGCTAGAAAGGGAAATTTGAAACTAAAGTCGAACCTTAAGTCATGTCAGAATCACACACTGGCATTTGCTTTTTTACAAAAGATGATGTCGCAGCACTAAGATCAAAAGGACCTTCCTTTCCCAGCCAAAACAAAGCAATAGAAATGCTACAGATTTTAACTGCACAATATAGACTTTACCTAAATATAAGCTAACAAGACCATGCTGAAAGTAAATGCATAATTGAGATTGCATCAGTAAAAGCCAGGGCATTAATTTTCTGAATCACAAAATTCGGAAATTTCAGAATTTTCAGTTAACATTTTGTCCCTGAAGGCTCCAAATTTCTACTTGGGAGCTTTGTGAAGTCCCTTCAAAGGTTGAATCATTTCCTCATCTTCCTGCATTGAGACTTGATGCATCCAATTTTCAGCTGATGCTTGTATAGGCCTGAATCTGTACACCAGAAAATGCTAATCAGTAACCTCTGTTTGTCGAGTGCTGAAGCAGGGTGATTCTCAAAGAATTCCTGCATGATTCCAGCTGTCATCTTTTTGACAGAATCATAAATAAGGGTCCTTCCATGCATTGGAGACAATGTCGTTTAATTGGTTATTCCAAATCACTAACTGTTGCATTCATTCCACTTATTGGAACAAGTGATCAATTTCATAGTTATTTTCCCCAAAATCAAAATAAGGGAGCCATGCTCCCCAGTTTCTTTCCCAGCTATTGAAGATTCCTATCCATGACAATAATGGCCCATACCAGGGCAAAATAGATTCTGGTCAATTTTGAGAGAAATATCATGTTGCTTATACCTCCTGTCTATCTCTAAAATTTATTTTTACAAATTGGTTAGAGGCAGCATACGGAACAAAGTCCCGCCTCTATTAGCAGGGGAGGAGAGGTCTTCTCTATTGAACACCTTCGAAATCCTACAGATGATGAAATATACAAAAATATTTACATGCGTACAAAGATTGTTTGTAAAATAAACCATTCAGCTACCTGTGATCATAGCATAGAACGAATTCCATTCAAAGAAATTAAGAAAAAGTTTCTCTTACTTGTGCTATTGTAGAGCATCATGTAGCCACTTGTAATAAAGCAAAGAACCAAATGGAAATCAACCTATTTCCCCAACCAACAATGCAGTATAATCCTATAGAAATAAACCAAAAAGAGTATATTCTTAAGGAAAAATAACTATCCCAAGGCATAAAACACCTTGCATGACATCTCCAATTTTAATGAAAAAAGAAATCTTTACAAAGCATAGAAGTTCTCAATAGTTCCCTCCTTGTTGATTTATGAAAAGTTCCTTACTCCTGAGTCCTTACAAATGATGAGACACCCTTATCTAACACTTTTGGTTGATTGCAAGTCATAAACAACTTAAACAACTTCATAACTAATTTCAAACCATTTTTAAACCCGAAAGTGGCTTATCATTTAAAAATATAAGGGGGGACCCAGTGACTTAAGCGATGACCTAATTCACTTTATTATTACAAGCCCAAAGCTAGGTCCATGATGCCAATGCAAGAATATAAGATGGTTTCCTTTTTAATCCTTATCCAGCTTGTAATGGCTTTTGGAATTGTTGGTATGACCAAGACGAATTTAGGACTAAGACAGGCTCTCATGGTTATAAATGTTTTTGAAGGTATATGTCCTGGTAAGAGAATGCCTAGTGCCTTATAATACCAAATATAGGGAGACTATCATACTCCAGAACCCAACTATGATTAAACAAGAGTCGTTGAAGAAGTTTATGGCATCTTGTTTCAACAATTCCTCTAATGAAGCTCTCATGTACACACACCTTAAACCTATATCACAAACCTTTTCAACTTTGTTGATCATGTGACAATTTTATCTTCATTTTATACTTTAACATGATAAATGATGAACATGTTCTTCTGTCAAACACCATATGAGGGACTTGGATATGAGAGCATGGAAATTGGTGAGTGCTATATAAAGAGGGGCACACCATGTACCTATGCTACCAAGTTCTTCTAAATCGACACCAACCCCATTGTACCCATGTGGATAGGTTTCCAGCTATGGTCCTCTATTGGTTCCCCATTGGACTCTCCAAAGGTCCCTCTTGTGCACCCTGAGTTGCTTGTGCGACCTACATACAAGTACCCAACAAGGAACCCAAGGTGACCGGGACGGACCCTAGGCCAAACCTAGGAGTACCCAAGTGATGCACACAAAAAATCAGAAAAAAAAAGTTTAAATTATAAACAAAAAAAAATTATTCAACCCCGAATTTGTGTTGTCCACATGGCAAATTCTAGCACAATTTGTTTTATCTCTTCATTATTCTGGGGACATTTTTGCATGTCAATGTCCCATTTGTTCAGCCACTTCTTGTTTTGTTTCATCAGCGTCTTCTTTCTAGAAACTAGCTTCTCCTCGACAACTAGCTTGGGCAGCAGTGATTATCCATATTCTCAACTTTATTTAGGTAGCTTAACAAATGGCTTACCACTTAAGTGTAACGCCCTGCCAGGGAACCCGAGAGCACAACATGAATATACTATAAAATATGGCAAAATAAAATTTAACTTTAACTATACATCTAACACGAACATTACATTATAATGAAATGTATTACAACATCCAGACCAAGTCCTCTTAGGTTCCCCAACGTAGCTACTTGGCAATGCATAAACATAAAATGGAAACATTAGATTAATAATGCAACATCCATTTAATAAATCATAAATCCATAAGAGACTAATCGATTACATAATTATAACATTCAATCTATTCAACATCACATCTCAATGGTCATCAATATACATGTATGACAGGTTTTACAATCATTTATGGGAGCATATGATTACAATGCCAAAATACTTTACAACATATGATACAAATTACAATAATGATCATTCAACACGAAGCTGATATAAAGATACAATGACGATGCCAGAATGTTGCAGAGTCTATCCAAAAGCCATGAACCAAACAACGAACCTTGATGGAAAAATATTTGCTACCCAGCCACGTGGAACCTTGAGGGCACTCCCCTAAGTAAGGAGATGACACAAGGCACCACACCACACAAGCAAGCACAACAATTCACATCACAAGAAAGCACAAGAAGCCCAAACATGACATGGCATATGCCCAAAGAACAAATATGACAAGATCACAAAGATACACATGGGATACCACAAGACATCGCATTATACCAGAGGTGAACCACAAGGCAAACATTAGGTAATCCTAAGAAACATGTCGGAGAGTGTGTCATTGCATAGCTCCCACTCATGGGTTGTCCTGGCAGTCTCCCCCTCTAGACCCCGGTCCCCAGGTGGAACTCATGTAGAACCGACAACCTTTCGTGAGGACTAGGATTGTCGACTTGCCAATCAGCGTCGCACAAGCCACTAGGCTTTCTCCAACCTATCCACGGTCCACACAGGATCACACATGGCAATGGGTGAGAAAACTTATTTATCTAGATTAATGTGTAACCCAACCCAGTTCATTTTAATTATGTTTTCACTTGATTAAAACTCCACAATGGGTTGTCCTAGACTGACCACTTTGGGCCCCAACCCCCATTGTGAGCCACCATCCAAGCTATGCTCCTAGCAAACCTTCCTAAAGCACAAAACCAAAATGGCAAGAAAACCAAAATATAACCATTAGGATCCACCAAAATTATCCAACGGGAGCAATAGCCAAAATAACGAATACATCAAGAGGACAAAATTTCCATACAAAACTGAAATCCTCAAACCATAACATTCATAATTGTCCAAAGATCAACCCCGTGTGTGGATCCAATAAAATCACATATCGAGATCACCATAACCAAGAACATACCATACATTAAATAATTTCACAATAAGTTGGGTTCCAAAAAGTTCAATAAATCCAAAATCATTCACAAGTACAATACATGGTACCAAAAGACATGAACATGCCTTTCATGTCAAGGCAAGATGCAAAAGCCATAGTCTGCATAAAGATGCATGATCACACTATAAAGACCAATCACAACTAATCCATATTTCATATAACTCTCACAATAATCCAAATCAAATAAAAGCTCCAAAATAAATGTTCAATTCAAAGGTATCCAAAAAGAATCACCAAAACACCAAATCCTTAAGACTTGTACCCTGCCTCAAGCAAACAAAATAACTTTCCCCAAAAACTTACTCCTCAAACAAAGAATCTTAAAATTCACTGATCGCAAGCATGCATCAGAAGAACAATTATTGAAACAAGGACTAAAGTCAAATTTATTACAAACTACAAATGGTGCCGTGAAGAAAAGAATTAAAATACATTCTGATGAATAAGGACACCAAAATTACCTATGCACCAAAAATAATCATAATGTAAATCAGAACATATCATAAGCTACATTCCGTTTACCAAATGATATTATGACAAAATTTCTACTAAGTAGAATATAATTCTTTAACTAAATATTCAATATAACCCCTAACTAACTAAATAAACTAAGAATTTTAACCAAATAGCTTAAAGCAAAGCAATGCTTAACTTTTAAATTCAAATTAATATCTAATTTTAAATGTTTAATAAATAAATAAATTTTATAAAAAAAAATTATTCTAATTCTATTATTCTAAACAACCTAAAACTTAAAGAATGAGTTGATAAAGTAAACCCTTTTACCAAGGAGAAATTGATTTTACTAAATTTATCGTATAAAACCAGATTCCTAATAGGTATCTTCTTTTAAGAATCTATTCCTTTCTACCATATTTATCATATAAAACAAAGTTCTAAATGGTATCTTCTTTTAAGAGAAGGATAATAGTGTTTTTTCTTTCTTTGTTACATTTATTTTATTAAAACAAGCATTTCTTAAAGTACAACAACGTGGAAGGAGATCTCTTCTACCTTAAATCATGAGGTTCCTTTTGGTATTTGTTTTATGCTTAGTTACCGGATTCGTGCAGTAGCCCCCTGATCCGGGTCCGGGTCCGTTACGAGTCCGGATTCACGAGCCGGTCCGTGATGGATCCGGGCAGGGTCCTCTTTTTGGCCTGTGGGTCCGGATGGATCCGTGGCCCGCGGATCCAGACGGATCCACAGGTCTAAATGAGGACCCTGTCCGGATCCATCACGGACCGGGTAGGGAATTCGAGGATCCTCGAGGATCCCGCATGGACCCAGGCGAATCCATAAGGATCCCACGGCCAACCAAGATGTAAAGTGGTAAAATTAAGACGTTTTTTTGCCTTGAAAAATAACTCTCGAACCCGGGCGCTGCCCCTTGACCCCACAAGGGGCACTGCCCCTTGACTCCGTCTTGGGGG
>MU223610.1:2417984-2428661 GCA_018584345.1 Thuja plicata
GAAATGATTTAGTTTTAGAATTATGTATATTTATCTTATTTTTTGTATATATATATATATATACACTCACGAATCCTTACGAACCCAAACGGCAATTTTTTTTTTTCACGAATCCACGAACCGGATTTGCGAGCCCGAATCTGTCCCCGAACCCGAATCGGCAACTAAGGTTTTATGGGTTAAAGTGGAGGGCTATAAAAGCCAAGAAGACAACGCACAACTAGCACCCAAATGCCAAGACAAAAGGCAGCTAAAAAGGAGACCTCTTTGTTATTAACACCAATGATCATAAGAAAAAACAGTACCGAAAATAGCGCCCAAAGTTATCAGAAATTAGTGCCCCTTGCACAAAGTAATGGCAGAAATCAACAAGTAAAAGTCAGCAAAAATCACCATCAAACCCATATAGGCCAACAGAATTGAAGAAGAGTTTATTTTGATAAGAGAATACTTGACCAGCACTATAAACCAGCGTTAATGATGCGCTTAAACACAACTGGAAGAGTGACAAAAATGACAAAAAGATAGAAGGAAATCAGCTGTGCAAAACAGCGCTCCATATCCACGAAATGGGCAATGAACCCAAGCAACTAAAACAAGGTTAACCTACTGATAAAATCTAAGTTACCAGATGCTCTTGCTGAGGCCCTGGATCCAGATCTGGATGCGTGCGAAGGCGGAAGCTGATTCTGGTGCGTCCGAAAGCTCACAAGGAGTGTTACAGCTCCCTATGGATGCACGTCAATGCACATCCACAGGGAACTGTAATGCTCCCTGTGAGGATCCCCGAGCATCCGGGCACATCCGGATGCCCAGGGAAATATATATATATAAACTATTTGGCCCAACAATGCACCCACACAAGGCCCATTCTCAATATTACATGGAGGTGGTCTCAAACTAGGAAATATGGCCGTTATGGTAAGAAGAATCATGCCCTGTAACACAAATCATAAAGATTGTAAGGCTGTTTGGAACCCAAAACTTTTGAACAATATTGTAGAAAATGTAGTGGGTCTAATGGTGACTTACAATTAGAGATGCTATGCAACCCAAGGCGATGGTCCAGTTTCGACCAAAGTAAGAATCAAAAAGTAAGGCACCTAGCAGTGGGGCTATGTTGGTTGTGCCAGACCATACATTATTAACAAATGAAGCCTCAACGTTTGGCATATTGAATTTTGAAGTTAAATAGACCACAATATTTGAAGAAAGACCTATGGTTGCCAACTTCTCACACGCCATGTTTCCTGCACAAGTTCTCATATTTCAGTTCTCGCTTACTCTCATCTCTAGCCATTTTTGCAATACTCCAATCTCTGAAATTTTCTCACGGAAGCTTCGAAGTTACTGATAGATAAGATAAGATAAGATAAGACAAATCTATTAATGTCCAACAAAACACCACAAAAGGTCAAAGCAACTGTCAAGTACATTAAAAAGGGGCCAGCCCGCAGCATGGACACCAAACGGTGCCCAAAGAAGAAAGCAACAACTGAAATAAAAGCAGAAAGAAGGATCCCATGGAAAAGGGTCTTGTGGAAACGTGAAGAGAACCTCCCGAACCCAATTAAGGGTTCTGAACCGCCGTGAAAAAATTCCTAACTAAAGGATAAGCAGTAGGACCTGTCAAAATCATGGGCTACCTCGAAATGACCCTGGATGAGGATGGTTGTCGAAAAGAGCCTGTCTTGGGCCTCACAAATCTAGAACAAGTGGTGGGCCCAAGCTGACGCTTGGTGCCTCGCGTAGAATGAATACCAGTGAAGAAGGAAGTAATAAGCTGACATGTTGGAGGCATTGTTGGATGCAGGTGTTGGAGTGCATGGTATTGAAGCCTAAGGGCTTCCTGAAAGTAAAGTGCAACACATCTCTGGTCCGTATATCTGTAGAAGGCGGAATGAGATTGTGCCTCCCTAAAGAGGCAATAATAGAACCTCCCCCAATCTTGTAGTATAGTGGATAGCGAAGGATGAAGTGCTCCTTAGACTCCACCTCCCCAATGCTGCAAAGATAACAAATCTTATGCACTCTATCACTATGATGTTCGATCTCACATCGAAGCCGAAGCGAACCCACTCCGAAGAAAACAAGAGGGATCCTAAGGGAATGTGGCCAGTGGTGGGATAGAGGTATTTTCTTTCAGATTCTCATGTGGTTGCCGATGGTACTGCTATTCTTCCTACTATGGGAAATCATATTTCCTAGCTTGAGACCACCTCCATGTAATAGTGAGAATGGGCCTTTATATATATAGAGAGAGAATGGGCCTTTATATATATATATATATATATACACACATTGCATCGGGGCGTCGAGGATCAATGATGAAGTATCATATTATCAAATGCTTTAATTTTGTATATTTCTTACATTTTTTCATATATAAATGCACCCAAAACCCAAAAAAAAATTCACGCATCCGCGTATCAGATTCTCGTACCTGCATCTGCACCCAAATCGGAAACGTAGGATGAAACAAGTGAAAACTCAGCACTAAATCCTCAAAAAATGCTCCAACATATGGTAAAGATAGATATTAGAAGGACAAGCTTTGCTTGGATGAAAACACTAAAAATTACCAAGAAAAGTAGCACCAATTTCATGGTAATTGGAAGCCAAAAGAAAGATTCATAATCATTAACAATGGAAGGACAAACTAGTTGAACAAAAATAGCGCCCGTACCTAGGATAATGGGGTAATAAAATCAATAATATAATGAGAAGGATCTTCCAAGAAATAAGGAGATAAAACAGTGTTACGGCGAGGATTTAGTCTCTCTAATAGAATAATGGAGGATAATAAGAGAACATTTGGAATGGAAACTCATCACTGAAAGTATGGAATTACACAGATTAAAAAAAACACCCAGAAGCAATCATGGAAGACATTCATTTATCAATAAATCCACAGAACTCAAGAGGAACGAAATTCATACCTCAAAATTGCAATAATCTGTAAAGTTGAAAATCTGAAAACTTAAGGAAAATTTTCAAAAGAAGCCCCAACTGCAATCAAAGAACTCTTCCAAAAATCCCAAAAACACCAAATATTGCCACCAAAAAATTCTTCCTACATTCCTAGCCAAGAAGCCCCCCAAAATGAAATCGTCGAGGATACAAAATGACATGGAAAAACCTCTTCAATTTTCCAACTCTTCAATTCCCATCCACGGGAAAATACAAAAAGTCAATTAATTAATGTTATTAATCTTTTGAATTCATTTCATAAAATATTAACTTTTATCAACATAATTAAAGTTTCTAATTTATTAAATCTAATTTCCTATCTAATAGGAAAAGAAATCATCTGAAGATCACTTTATCAAATTAAACTTATTAATGGCATTTAAAATGTAAATAACGAAATAATCTAATGGCAATTAATTTTCTTTCATAAAAAAATAAAATTATAGTGTACTTATAATAATTACGTTATAATAATTTGAAGATCACTTTATCAAATTAAACTTATTCATGGCATTTAAAATGTAAATAACGAAATGTTCTAATGGCAATTAATTTTCTTTCATAAAAAAATAAAATTATAGTGTACTTATAATAATTACGTTATAATAATTGTTCATTTACAATATAAATTGATTTGATGATGAACCTTCTCTTAATATTTATAAGCACAAATAAATAAATGATCATCCTATTGACACTGATAGTTACAATTAAATACCTTTTAATTATCACATAGCAATGCTTAAATCCAGTTAATTGAGTAATGTAAATCAACCATATTCTATACTTCTTTACATAATGATATTTAATAATTTAATTAAAACTAATGAATTTAATGATACTAATATTATTTTATTTTTCTTTAATAAAGATAGTTCATTATTTATTCTTAATTATTCATTTAATCTTTATGCAGGTGTAAATGACCAGACACACACAGATAAGGAAGGACAACAAAACCACACACAAAAGGACCCACACAAGCAAAAGAACAATGCAGGTCAAAACAACCGAAGAAAAGGGCAGGTATTACATGAAGCATCCGTCCGAAACATACCCACTTTTGCCAAGAGAATCTCATATGGAACCGTTGATTTGACTTTGAGGTTACTAGTGATAAGAAACTTTTGTATTCTTTCTATTTGATTCCATTTTTACTTGAAAGGCTACTCCCCCAAACCTCACAACCGTTGTTACGAGCAAGCCAAAAAGAGTTTTCTTGGTTTTCCAATCCCATAACTCTGCTTGTCTACACTTATTTTGCAGTAGAAAAGAAGTTCTCCAACCCCTATTTGACCTCATAAGAATCCATGGGGTGAGCCGTGCAGAGAGCTCGGGTCACATTGAAACCGTGATTTAGAACAAATCCTTTAGCTGAATCAACCCTATTTCTGAGCAATTCATCAGCTTTGTGAAATTTTTGTAGGGTTTTGTAGGTTTTTGCAATGATTTTTTACATATTTTAGGGATTTTAATGTGCTTTAATTGCAAAAAGATCATTAAAAATCAGGTCAACAATTGGTCAACGATTTTTTCCAAGTATAATCGAGATTTTTTGCAAATTTCTACTTCTATGTTGTTGCCTACAATTTGTAAGAAGTTAATAAAAGCAATATTTTCCTGTGGTTTTTTCTCTTATGAGTTATCCACGTAATTTCTATGTTCTTGCATGTTTTATTTGCTTGATGTTTTTGAAGTTATATTTGCAAATTTGAAATTGTTAATGTAAGGTAACTGCAAGAGATCTCTTTCATACCTGCGTTGGTTTCAATAGCTTACTTTTTGTGATCCTTGTGTGAATCAGCTTCTGTACGGTAACTACAGTTCTTTCTGGTGCTTCGGTTTTAATATGAAACCATTCATCTTGTGGAGGGGCCAATCCTTGGTGTCGGTGATTATTGGCATTGAAGCATCATAAACATGATATGTAACAGCACCTTAATATAACTGCCATCTCTTCATCCTTTACGGAGAACATTTGTGTAAATTTGCAGAAGCATTTGAAGGGTCACCGCACATGGATGATGCGGCATCGTGTGTATAACCAAGAGTCACTCGCGTGGATGTCTGCGTGGATATTGAGAAGACATAACATCTTTGTTTTGTAACTGTTATTCGTCCCTTCATATGCATTACGGTGTTGTCCTCTGTTTTTGGCTCAATGACTTGGTTGATTGAGAAGATCATCGGGTGAGACAGAGAGTTGTATCGTATCTACTTCTTGTGTTGCACTTTATCATTGAGACTGTGGTGTATGATCTGTGCAAGATCATTTGTAATTAGACTTGCACTTTTTCTGTATAATCTATGAGAGGATGTTGTTTATTTCTAAGCAAGCTATGCTTGAACTGTTATCAGACTTCTTGTATTGATTGTTGTGAGTCAACAATCTCTGAGTTGTTTTTGTTCATTTGAATTAGCTGGAGGATATTGTAATCAATTTTGAGAACTCAATAAAGGAGAATTTCTTTGGTGTGGCTGTGTTTTTCCCTCGAGGAGGGTTTTCCAAGGGTATCTCTGATGTTCATGTGCTTTTCTTTATCTCCTATTTGTTCTATTTCTATTTTGGTTCTAAAAACTCAACAGAAATAAGTGTTACAATTTGTCCTAATACTGAGTCACCCCCCCCTCCCCCCCCAGTATTAGCGTGTGCACTTTAATTGGCATCAAAGCACGATTCTTTCAAAAAAGACTTACAAGCTTGAAGGTGGATCTTGAGAAGAGCCCAATGGCTAGTAATGGAGGACATGGTTTTTCCACTAATCGGGCTCCTTTATTTGATGGAACAAATTTTGCTTTCTGAAGCATAAGGATGGAGACGTATTTTAGTGCACTTGGATTTAATATCTGGCAATCAATGATTGATGGTTACACAGCTCCAAAAAAAATTCCAACTGATGTTGCTGATAAAAAGGCTAGAGAATGTAAGACTAAGGCCAAGAATGTCATTCTTTGCGGGCTGTCCGAATCTGAATTTGTTAAAGTAATGCATTGTAAATATGCAAAAAAGATGTGGGGAAAATGAAAAATATTTATAGAGAAGATGAAAAAGTTAAGGCGGCAAAGCTTCAGACTTATAGAGCTTCAGACTTCGTGGGGATGAGGTATCCAACACTATTAAAGGCCTTGGTTAAAAGATTGCAGAATCAAATGTTATTGAAAAAATTCTATGGTCACTCCATGTTCAAGAAACTGCTACCATCCTAGTTAAAGATCTCACAAGAGGTTGTTAGACCATGCCACGAGGCTCGAGTGAATTCCAACACTAAGAAGCTTAGGCCACAACTCTATGCCCTATTTAGGCTTATATGGAGAGTTGGAGAAGTTACATACAAATTAGAGCTATCAAATGGAAGTAAGGTGCATACACATTTCATGTTTCACATCTTAAGAAGGCACTTGGTCAAACGTAGTTGCTTTTGTTGAGTTACCTCCCATGGATGAAGAAGGGAAGCTCATTTTGATTCCTAAGACAAGAATTGATTTCTAAGAACAGAAGTTGACAAACAAGAGCATAAAACTTAAAATAATATATGATGAAATGAAGAAATGTTTTAGTGAGGATGCAACATGGGAAGAGGAACAAATTCTAGAACATCTCACATAAGCAAATTTGTGGCCATTAGCTTATTTCCTATATCTTCACATAACCCAATTGGAATCAAAAAGAGGAAAAGTAAAGTAAATAATTAAGTTATATTGTGAAATATGAGACATTACTTTTCTTGAGGTATAAAATCAGTTGGTTTAATTAATCATTGAATATGCTTATTGAGTGTTATTTTGTGGTTTATATATGCTAATCGGACTAACTTGTGATTTTAGATTCAACGTTTAATATAAGATTCATATCGGCTATATATTATTCATTTTTATCAATTTGAACTGCATTTTAAATTAAGCTTGTAAACCCTCGATAGCAGTACTGCCAAAGCTAATCTTTTAAATGCATTTCCATATTGTAAGTTGAAAAATTCACCACCAACCATTATAGCATTTTCATTCAGCCATTTTGCCATGAAAAAGTTGGCATTATCAACCATTTTGGCCTGAGTCAAGCTTATAAGTTCTGCCCATGGCATGCATTGCATACACATAATCTGCTGAAGAGATGTTGATTAGGTTGGCTCTACCACTTGCATATCATGGTCGGCTTGCCATCATATCATTTGTAATTGCATTCATCTAGATTAGTTATGTGGTTACCATATGCTCTCACCTTGGCCACTGCAAGATCTGGGTGATCAAAAAGTGTTGCAGACATTGCATTGTATCTTTAATATTGCAAAAATAGAAACATGAAAATCCTACTCGGTCACCTCCTGGTGCATAGCCTTTGCCCAATTGGGCACACACTACTCTTGAGGACACTAGACCTTTGATTTATATTCTCACCAAACTCATCCATCAACAACTAGACCTAGTAATTTGAATCGTGCTATTTCAAACGATCCTCACAAGTTTTCAGATGCAACAAGAATTCTTCTTTCATGAAGAATCATATATGGGATTCTTGTACCTCTTCCTAAAGGAAAATATTCATTGTAAGTAGGTCTACCAAACCAAAGATGCAGTTGAAGTATCTATTGCAAGTATATGACACATCTTCTAGCCAAGGGCTTTTCCCATGTTTAGGGCATTGATTATTCCAAGACCTTTGCGTTAATGTTTTGAACCAGAATAGCAGAGAAATAAAAGATTCTTAACACAAAACATGCAAGAATAGATGACACAAAAAAACACTAATATTTATACTAGGAAAACCCTCCAACTTGAGGGGAAAAGCCCAGCCACACAAGAAATGATGTTTTATTGATAAAATAATAGAGATCTGTGTACAATGCTTCAAACTGAATTAGCAATCCATCTACTACACAGAACCAGCAATATAATGCGTGTCTAACACCCAAACAATGCACAAAACAAAGAAATATATAGAAGACTTGACTCTTCATCTTCGAAATTGAACTCTTTACATTCCAAGCACAAGTCTCTTCATTTCAAATGGATGTCTCTTCACATCTCCATACAAGTCTTTTCAATTTCCAAATGCAAGACCCTGCGCATTTCTTGGACAAGTGATTCGCCTTGAAGGGAAGGATAACTCCCGACGCTATATAACATCAACACTTTGCTCCTCTTGTCAAGATGGCATATGTTTGTCTTGTACTTTCATTTATCAAATCACAAGGATAGTCAATACAAAAAATGGATTTGAAGAGTACATTTTTCAAGGGCTATCTTCATGAGGAGATCTATATGGAGCTACCTAAAAGGTTTATACACAATTCATCACTTGTTTGAAAGCTTTGGCATTCACTTTATGGTCTCAAACAAGCCCCTTGATCTGTGTATGAGAAGAAAGGCAGTTTCTTGCTTATCTCTAGCTTTATTCATTACCATTCCAACCCTGCAAACTGCTCAATAGTGGAAAAAAAAATCACCCAAATAATTATTTAGTTATCTGTCAGTAGGAAGAGACTCCTAGCCATCCCTAGGACGGTCAAGGATCACTCAAGCATCCCTTGGCCATTCAAGGGACGATTGGAAGTCCCAACATCATACATTATAATGTAAAACATCCCTAAGGCATCCTCCACATGCAAGTAAGTGTCAAGAATGTCCCCTACTACAAGCAGTGGTTGGCATACAGCAGGGGTGTTTTGTCCATGTTCCCCAATCTTGGGGAGACCCTCTCAAAAATATTGGGATTTTTGGGGGAGATGGATACTTGCGAAACACTGAAAATTCAATTCCTAATAGGAAGCCTACAAAATCCAAGTAGAAAATAAAACTTCTATGCAATATCAAAATCTCCATTTGACAAGTCCCAAGGAATTGCTATAAATTGTAGAAAATGAACTTTAGTTAGTTGAATTTAAAACTAAGCCTTCACAGTGCTACATATTTCTAGTGATCACGATGATGCCCAGGAATTGCTATAAATTGTAGAAAATGAACTTTAGTTAGTCGCATCTAAAACTAAGTCTTCAGAATGCTATATATTTCTAGTGATCGCGATGATGCGTAATGCTATCCAGCTAAAACATAATACATAGCTTCTATATATGTCAAATTAAAAGTGAAAAGTGAAAAAAATCCAAGCATCATGCAGTAATCAGGTAAATAATGCTTAATTTGGTAATAATCCAAGCATGATACAGTGATCAGGTAAATAATGCTTGCAACTAATTTCAAAAGGGAAAATACTTACCTACAAACTCAACAGGGAAGACTCTGCATTTCTTGGCAATTGTTACGTTAAGATCAGGCGCTGATACTACAGCATTTGGTACAATCCCTTTTGTATTATTGAACCACCACAGGCTTGTCTGGTTCAAAACCTAGAAAATAAAATTTAGCATTAGTCATATGGATGATATAAGATTCAATCATCAGACAGAACAGTGATATCGAAAAGAATCAAATGAGAAACATACTGGGCCTAAACTTCTCTATCATCTAACACTCACATATTTAAGGCAAGTTCCAAACTTGCAGGAGGTAACAGAACTAAATAACAATAAAGGTATCTTTGGTAGAAATCAGAAATACAAACAAATTTGGATGCATATCTGATGTAAATTTATGCTTTCTGGTATGCATCTATTATCTAGAAACAGATTTGATTGATCCATATTTCTCTCAGATATATTCCATTTGTATTGTTCAAGTTTCCTGCTAAATTGTCACTTGAACCAGACATTTAACCAAATTCCATATGCCATTGTTCATATGTTCACAATTGCTTCATATGTAAAGCAGAACATGCGCTCTCCCTTTAAGCAATATATTGATTTTCTGGTTCCAGTAAAACAACAAAAGAGCTGAATAAAAAGGCAGACACGTGCAGTTACAATGTAAAAATATCATCGCATTGCACAGGCAAGGACAGAGCTGTAGATCATCCTATTTTATCGCTAAGATGATCACTTGTAATTGACTAATTGACAGCACCAAACATCCAACAGATAAAAACCGCAAACTAAAGGCCCACAAGTAATGAAACTGAAACTGCAGGCAATGTGAGAACTGGGATACGAGAGGGTGCATACACATCAACTCAAGGAATCGCACCCCAATGCCTACTTCGAGATTGGAAATCTATATAGATAATACCTTATAAACCACCTCTCCCTCAGAATTGCTTTCCAAGTAGAATTATTCACGTAGACTCGTCTAAGAAATGATGGGTCTTACTAATATGTAACAAGATCTCATCATAGAGATATGAAACAATATTAAATAGCTTTAGATTAATGCACATAACTTTGATAGCAACCATGCCCGTTAATGAGCATCTGAGGGTTCATCCTGTCCCTAGTAGTAGGAATGAGTATCAAGATTCAACTGTGTAGTTTTTTGAGTCAAACTCATTGACCCACGATTCATGAGTAGTGGTTCACACGAACCCATCCCTCATGAGAATGAATGGAACACTTAGCACTCATTGGATCTAGGTGATGCTCACAGAGGTGAAGCACCGGGACTTCCCGAGAGGTCACCCATCCTAGTACTACTCCAGCTCGAGCGCGCTTAACTACGGAGTTTCCTCCATGGTTAAACCCACTCTGCTTGCATCCTCATTTGCAAAACCTTCACCAAGTGTTGTGCCTTATGAACCATTCATTAGAAAACCCCTTAAGCTCATCAATTGATAAGTAGGAGATATTTTCCACAGCAAGTCAAATTGTGATATTGCTATCA
>MU223610.1:2428761-2452372 GCA_018584345.1 Thuja plicata
TATTGCTATCAAGATTCAACTGTGTAGTTTTTTGAGTCAAACTCATTGACCCACGATTCATGAGTAGTGGTTCACACGAACCCATCTCTCATGAGAATGAATGGAACACTTAGCACTCATTGGATCTTGGTGAAGGTTTTGCAAATGAGGATGCAAGCAGAGTGGGTTTAACCATGGAGGAAACTCCGTAGTTAAGCGCGCTCGAGCTGGAGTAGTACTAGGATGGGTGACCTCCCGAGAAGTCCCGGTGCTTCACCTCTGTGAGCATCACCTAGATCCAATGAGTGCTAAGTGTTCCATTCATTCTCATGAGAGATGGGTTCGTGTGAACCACTACTCATGAATCGTGGGTCAATGAGTTTGACTCAAAAAACTACACAGTTGAATCTTGATAGCAATATCACAATTTGACTTGCTGTGGAAAATATCTCCTACTTATCAGTAGGAATGAGGTTAAAAGGAGAAATCCGGATAGTGGATCGATAGAGATAAACTTCGATGGGGCATCTAAGGGCAATCCAGGCCCTTCACGTGCAGGGTGTGTGGTTCGAGATTCGGATGGTACCATCCTTGCAATAGAAGCAATAAAGCTTGTGAAAGGAACAAATAATCATGCTGAAGCTCAAGCAGCCTTATTAATCATTGATCTACCATCCAAACTACGAGTAGAGCAACTAAATTTGGAGAGGGATTCACATGTGATAGTGAATGCAATTGCGAATAGGCAAATTTCGCTGACATTGCACACAAAACAAAGCTTTGCATTGATTGTTTGACAGGGAATTTATTGCAGGGCAGTACTTATGTGTAGTTCGAGATAGTTCTTGGTCATTTTCATATCGTTGCGTTTTTCAAGTTTGGTTATGGGGTTTCACGAAGCAAGGTGGTTTCTGTAAAATGGAAGCAAACTTGAGCTTCAAAGCCACCAAAGTACAAATGTCATTTTGGGGTGGTGCAGGAGCACCCATGGGTTGCTTAGGACAATCCAATTTTGCTTTTGTTGAGTGTGTGCCTTATGGCAATTTTGTTGTGGTTTCTAAAGGTCATGTTGACCATAGTGTGAGTACAATAGGGTTTAAGTCTTTTGAGTCTTAGGACCTTTGGAAGTTGCAATTAGGGGCTAGAAAGTTGTAAAGCCTCCTGATTAGCAAAATGGAGATGCTGATGTCAGCATGATGTCAGTAGGGTTTAGAATAGTTTAGAACCATGTGTCAACCATGGTTAAGGTCTATGGTGAGGTTTGATGAGTGTTGGAATTCATTTGGTTGATTTTGCAAAAAGTTGTCTCTGATTTCTCCTCATGTTTCTTGAAAGTTGTGCAGAGGGGGAGAATGGTGCAGGAGCACCCATGGGTTGCTTAGGACAATTCAATTTTGCTTTTGTTGAGTGTGTGCCTTATGGCAATTTTGTTGCAATTTCTTAAGGTCATGTTGACCATAGTGTGAGTACAATATGGTTCAAGTCTTTTGAGTCTTAGGACCTTTGGAAGTTGCAATTAGGGGCTAGAAAGTTGTAAAGCCTCCTAATTAGCAAAATGGAGATGCTGATGTCAGCATGATGTCAGTAGGGTTTAGAATAGTTTAGAACCATGGTTAAGGTCTATGGTGAGGTTTGATGAGTGTTGGAATTCAATTGGTTGATTTTGCAAACAGTTGTCAAAAAGATGTAAAGTTGCATTTTGCAACTTTTGCAATTTTGAAATGTTGCTCAGACAACATTGTCAAAATATGCAATTCAATGACAAGAGTGCCCTAAGAGGCAACTAACTACCCAACCACCCTACTTAAGACGTGACTTGACCTAAATGCAAGGTTGGATGCCCATTGTACAGACAGAGATTTATGAAATCAAGAATTTGGCTTGTTTTGTGTAATTTCAGTTATTTTCATGAATGTAGGTAGTTAATGGATTGAAACCAGCACTATAGCTCGTGCATGGGTTAGATTAGGTGTTTTACTAGTCCTGTGTGCCATTAGATAGGTATTTTGTTTTGCTTTGTGTTCTTTTTGTAAACAATTTGTGTTTGGCACTGTCACTGGTTCAATCCAGGCAGTGTGCAAAGATGGAGTTCTAACTCACTTTCCCACCGTCCATTCTATACGGCCTCTTGGGATTAGTGAGTAGACTCCATGTACATATTTTGTGCAGGAGCTTGGGCCCTCAAATGAAGAGGAGTGAATTTTAATGTCTTGCCCTAGGCGAGCCAGTGGTGAGCCCGGCCAGGAAATACCAAGATGCAGAGAGCATAACTTGCAGAGGTGGATATCTAGAACCAAAATTCCTTTTGGAGATTGAAGTTAGGAGTCTTGCCAAGCATTGGTGAAAAGGAAAGAGTTGTACCAATCCATTTGATGGTCTAACACATTCAATCTTGTTCAAGAACCAGTGAAGACCTTAAAACCCTTAAAATCACTCATTTTGAGTTAGGGTAATGTACGGAAGGTGGTGACCCCAAGACCCCAAAAATCCTCGAGGGGTTAGTAAATGTTCCAAGAATCCCAAGAAAAGTTTCAGGGTTTCTTTGGAAAGGTTAGGAGAAAATCCCTATTTTCTCGGAGTAGGAGACCTAATAGGGCTACTAGCCTATTAGGCCTGTATTGTGAAGAATTGAAGAAATCGACTACATTGTTGAACTAGGTGGGACTCCTAACACCCCTAGTTGATTGAATTGGCATACTTCAAGACACCTCCACACCTCTGTAAGACTATCTTATGTATACGGACGTTGCAAGCCTTTAAGGTTGTGTAAGGGCAAGAGTTTGTGAAGCTAGAATGCACCAAGTATAAGACTTGGTTGGTTGAATCTTTCTTGATAGTTGGGTTGGCTAGAGTAACCAAGGGATCAACATTGGTTGAGGGTCCTATAGGTGCTAAGGAGTGTAGTGAAGACACCCTAAAAATCTCTTGTGAAGACTAGGAGCATGAATCAGTGATTGATTCATCCAATCTCCCTATCAAATTGGTATCAGAGCCCCAAAAGATTTGGGATTGCATAGTGTATGTAAGATTGTGAGTCCAGTGGGTCCTCAATCATGGTGACTAATGTGGAATCGGCCAAGAAGGTCGATGAGTAGGAGGTTGACAATAGGCTATTGAGGGAAAGAATAGCCCAACTAGAGAAAGCATTGAGTGAAGTGCAGACCAAGACTGATGAAGTCAGTGATAAGTTAGAAGGGAAAGAAGCTAAGGGTAAAGAGGTTGCAGAAGAGGATAAAGTCCCTAAACCTGACCCTGTGTTGCAAGAAGAACCTTTCTTGAAGGCTTTGAAAGCCATGAGTGGAAAATCTCTTGAAGGGATACCACTATTCAGTGGAAAGATGGAGGCAGATCTAGTCATGGACTGGATAGAAGGCATGGAAAACCATTTTGAATGTGATGGAGTCACAGAAGCACAGAAGGTGAAGGTGGCAAAGTCAAGACTTAGAGGCTCTGCCTTATTATGGTGGAAGTTCATTCAAGCAGAAAGGGAAAAGGAAGGCAAGAAACCAATTTCCACTTGGAAAGGAATGGTTATCAAAGTGAGAGAGGCATACATGCCATGACTATGAAATACAATTGCAGAAGAAGAGACAAAGCCTAAGACAAAAGGATCTTGATGTGAATTCCTATACAGAGGAATTTCACAAGCTTTGTATGAGATCTAATGTATCTAAAGATGAGAGCCTTAAAGTGGCTAGATACCTGAATAGTTTGAAATGGAGTATTCAAGAGGAGATGACTCTTCTAAGTCCCAAGACAATACACCAGTGTTATCAACTGGCTATCAAGATTGAAGATAAGAATAGGAGGAAACAAGATCAAACCTCCAAGAGCAGAGGAAGAGGAAGAGACCAGAGAGGTCATAGAGGTGGATACCAAGGTAGAGGGACTGAACAAAGAAGTCAGGGAGAGTCTAAACTTGCAGACCATGGGAGTGAAACAACTTCTAGAAGAGGTTATGGAAGAGGTAGAGGAACTCAAGGGGGTTCTAACAGAGGAAGAGGTGCAGGCAGAAGTAATTCTTACTTTGCTAGTATGAAATGCTATAGTTGTGGATAAATGGGACATCATGCTTATAGGTGACCTGAGAAAGCATCCTCTTCAAACAATGAAAAGAGAGTAGCATATGCTCAAAAAGACACATCCAGGGTCAAGTCACCAGAGATTAGCCATATTGAGTCAGAGATGGGGGAAAATCTCATGTTTAGAAGAGTTCTAATTAGACAACCAGTCAAAGAGGAACCAAAACAGAGAAGAGTCTTATTTAGGATAAGGTGTAAAATACTTGGTTAGGTGTGCAAGGTTATTGTGGATTCAGGCTCCATAGATAACATTATCTCAGAAGAAGCAGTGAAGAAGCTTAAATTGGCAAAGATACCCCATACTAATCCATACAAAGTGACATGGTTGAATAAAGGGCAAAGTGTCCTTGTAAATGAACAAACATGGGTTGAGTTCTCCATTGGAGGGTACAAAGACAAGTTGATTTGTGATGTGTTGCCTATGGATGCATGCCATCTCTTATTGGGCAAACCATGGCAGTATGACAGAGGAGCCATCTATGATGGAAAAGAGAACACCATCTCATTCAAAAAGGACGGTAGGACATTCAAGATACAGTCACTCTTAGATGAAGAGGAGACACAGTCAAAGACCCCTAGTGTCTTACTAAGCAGTGGAAAGGAGTTTCTTAATACTCTTCAACAAGAAGGAAATGAAGGCTATGCTATAGTTGTGGTACCCAAGGAAGAAGAAAAGACTACACAAGCACCTATACCAGAGGAAGTACAAAACTTTCTTGGAAAGTTCAAGGATATAATTAGTGATGGAACACCAGCAACATTACCTCCTAAAAGGACTATCAGTCAACAGATAGACTTTATACCAGGGGCTTCATTGCCCAACAAAGCAGCCTACATGCTCACACCAGAGCAGAACCAAGAAGTAGCAAGGCAAGTGCAGGAGCTACTAGACCAAGGGTTAATCAAGAAGAGCATCAGCCCATGTGCCGCACCTGTGGTTTTGGCATCCAAGAAGGGTGGTAAGTGGAGACTTTGCACTGATTCTAGGGCTATCAATAGAATTACTATTAGATACAAATTCCCTATACCTAGAATTGAAGATTTGATGGACTATCTTGGGGGGGCAAATATTTTACTAAGTTGGATCTCAAAAGTGGATACCACCAGATTAGAATAAAAGATGGGGATGAATGGAAGACAACTTTTAAAACCACTGAAGGGTTGTATGAGTGGAGAGTTATGTCATTTGGGCTTACAAATGCCCCTAGCACATTCACGAGGCTCATGAATGAGGTGCTTAAGGATTACACTGGAAGATTTGTGGTGGTGTATCTGGATGATATACTCGTCTTTAGAAAAACAAATGAGGAACACTTGAAACACTTGGAGATTGTACTCAAAAGGTTGCAAGAGGAGAAGTTGTCTATCAATCTAGAGAAGTGTGAGTTCTTCAAACAAGAACTTGTGTACTTGGGGTTTGTAGTATCTCAAGGTTCATTGAAGATGGACTCAAGCAAGGTGGAGGCTATCTTGAATTGGCCAACACCAACCACGGGGACAGAGGTAAGGAGCTTCCATGGGTTAGCTCAGTTTTACAGAAAATTTATAAGGAATTTTAGTGGAATTTGTGCACCAGTGCTAGACACCATTAAAGGTGGATTGAAAACCAAGTTTAAGTGGACTTATGAAGCAGGTAAAGCCTTTGAGAAGTTGAAAGAACAGGTAGCTACCCATCCTATCCACTTGTTACCTAGTTTTGATAAGTTATTCATAATAGAGTGTGATGCAAGTGGAGTGGCAATAGGAGTACTAAGCCAAGAGGATAGGCCTATAGCTTTCTTTAGTGAAAAGCTCAATGAAGCCAAGAAGAAGTACTCTTCTTATGATTTGGAGTTATATGCTCTAGTGCAGTCACTTAGGAAATGGAGGCATTATCTCCTTCCTAAGGAGTTTGTGGTGTTCACAGACAATCAGGAACTAAGTTACATCAACACACAAGAGAAATTGAGTAATAGGCACCTAAAGTGGATAGAATATCTACAAGCCTTTACATTTACTATCAAGCACAAAAAAGGACAGTTGAATAAGGTGGCAGATGCACTGAGTAGAAGGATGTTGACAGTCCAAGAAGTTCAACTTCAAAGTATTAGCATAGAGAGTTTCAAGGACCTCTATAGAGATGATGAAGACTTTTCTGAAGCCTACAAGACATGTTCTGATTTCCAAAATCACTTTAACAGTCAATTTGCAGAATATACATTACAGAGTGGTCTTTTGTTTAAGGGAAACCAGTTATGTGTCCCTAAGGGTTCAATGAGAGAAAATCTCATTCAGGAGAAGCACAATGGTAGCCTAAGTGGGCATTTTGGCATCAACAAAACTATGGAGTTAGTCCAGAGGTTTTATCATTGGCCCAAGTTGCCAAGAGATGTCAGAAGGTATGTTGAACAATGTGTTGTTTGTATGAAAGCCAAAGGGGGAGCTAGCAATGCAGGTTTGTACCAACCTTTACCTATTCCCAATAGACCTTGGCAGTGCATTACCATGGATTTCATAGTAGGACTCCCCAAGACAAAGACAGGTTTGGATAGTATATTCTTTTATTCTTTTGTTATTAGAATGTTTCTAATAACGTCTTCTTTGTAAACTATTTATGAGTGTCTTGCTCATTCTTCAATCTATCCAATATTTTATCAAATCATTTGTCTAATATCAACATGCTACAAGTGAGAGATAGAATGTGTAGAGGGAATCCTTCTAAGATGGCAAGAAGATTGGTCAAGAATGGGATTGTGCAAGCAGTTGCTTTCCCTCCTACCATGCAATGCATCGAACTTGTACTTGAGTGTGCAATGCATTACAATCCTCAAACGAAGGCAATCAACTATGGAAAGGACAAGCAAGTATTGACCCTCCTATCAAAAAGGGCAATTAGAGAAACTTTCAATATACCATATCACAAAGTGAGAGCCTACATCACAAAAGAGCAAGCCTTAAAGCACTATAATGATCAAGTGGATGCATGTGCCAGGAAGATGAATGAGGATTAGCTAGTTGAACCATGGAGTAATCATTCCAAGATCTTGAAGTTGTCCAAGCTAACTAAGTCAGATTTTAAGGAAGATATAGGTGACCTCATAATCATGCTAAGCAAGGCCATGGGAGAGTCGCAAGGAGCTATTTTTTAACCTTGGATGATCTATTTCATAGACAAGATATCGACAGGAGAGGTGATGTTTGAATGCGCTAAGATAATCAGTGACAACCATGATCTCCAATTGAGGATGATAAAGAACACGAAGGCATTTTACATGACATCCTATTTAGTCTACATGTTGGCCATGGTATTCAAATATCTAAGATTGACAAGCTTGGGGAGATGTGGAACTGGAGCAGGAGAATTCCATGTACATGAGTGTTATCCACAGTTGCACCTTCACAACAACAAACACTACAAGATCTTCAACGATGCATTTGCTATGACAATTGTAAGGACACTAAAAGAGGCTCCACAAATAAGATTGTCCGAGGAAGCTAAGAAATTGATCGAGAAGCATGGGTCATGGTACATCCAATATCCCAAGTCACATACATTCAAGTGCTAGGAAGTACTTGTCCTCAGAAACTCCCGAGACATCCTACAAACAAGATGGTAATTATGGAGGTGGCAAGACAACTCCTTGCCTATGACAAGATTTTAAAGCACAAACACAAACGAGGGGTAGGATTTCACTTCAATCTTGGAAGTGAGACTTGCCATCACCAATAGCAACTGAGGCAGCAGAGAAAGAGTTTGAATTCTATGGCTTAGGATATTATGAGGCAAGAGAGAACTTCGATCCTGAAAAGAAGATCAAGAGAGCATACAGGAATAGGTACCTTCACATCCCACACAGAGGATTATTGGGCAGATGCGGAGGATGATTTGGAAATCAGGATGAGGATGTTCTCAAGGTTAATAGTGGACATAATTAGAAAATACAAGTGGAAACAAATCCAATTTCCTGACCAGTTAGAGGAAGATGATAACATCACTAGAAGAGATTTCGAAACAAGTACTAATCAAGAGTTGGAGGTTATCAATTGGCATGATGATAAGGAAACTTTGATGATTCTAATTGCTTTTTTCACTCAAGAATGGCTAGATAGAAAGATGGCAAGTTTGGTAAGGAGAGGAATCCCATTGACATATGAGAAGATGGAAGTAGAGGAAGTTGAAGAAGAATCATCCGAGCAGCCTCAAGCATCAAGTGAAAGGCAACAAGGTGAAGTCAATAAGAAGAGGAAGAATGTTGGGAAAGCTCCACCAAATAAAAATTCAAAAGATAAGGGGATAAGGATTGAGGAGCTACAAGCCAAGATGTGAAAACCAAATGCTCATCCATCCAAGGAAAGCGCCACTTCAAAGCTAGGACAGATTATTCCATCAAAGGGAAAAGAAGTGAATCAAAAGGTTACTTCCAAATCAGAGGATAGTGTTAGCCAAAGCTCTTCAGGATACTCTCCTCTAAGTCCAACTGAGATAGCAGGATACCTTACTCCACAAAGAGAAAATGAAGATGAAATGATAGATATTGAAGATTCTCCTGAAGATGGTGAGATCCCACCTCCAAACGAAGGCCCAAGCGAAGATGTGGTTATCATTCCAATTGAAAAGCAAAACATAGGAGAACCTAACATTGGATGGGGAGAATGCACAACACCTGCATGGTTGAGAGAAATATTGCATGGAAAGGAGATTGTTGAACCAGAACCAATTGAGAACATTGAAGACATGCAAAATCTTGGCAAAGAAAAAGAAAGTCAGTCTGCAGGGAGGTTAGCCAAAGTGATTAGAGATAATTTAGGGACTCGCAAGATCTAGATTGTCATTCCAAAAGTAGATAAAACAAAGGATAGCAGCCTTCCCCAAGACTATGAAATAATTGAACATCACATGGGGGCTACTACAAATAAGCAAGAATTTGAAGATGCCAATGATGTCATTCAAGTCTTTCAATATAGAGTGAACAAGGAAGTTGAGAAGAAAAAGAAGTACAAGAAGGAAAGTCGAAGATATAGGGAATACTTCAAGCAAATCTTCAATCCTATCCAATAGAGAGATCACACATTTGCACCACCTCTCACCCTAGAGAGGGAATCAATTGATAATATGGAAAAATTGAGGGTGTCATTCCAGGAATCACAGGCTTGGATGGAAGAAGTTGGACAAGAGTTGATCGCCTTCCTTCCAGGATTCTTGAAACAATATCATACATTTACATCACTTAGAGCAAGGTTTCAAGCTTTGGCTGCACTTTGGAGAGAACTTCAACCAATCAGAGAGAGACCCATACCTCAATTGCAAACAATGACCGAGCTTCCTAAAAAACTATTAGAAAAGAGAAGGCGATAAACGCGAGTGGAATGAAAGATGTTAATGAATGGTATTTTGCTTTGATCTTTAGGCAGGATACTTTGGAGAAGAAGAATGATTACTACCACGTCAATTCCACAATCCAGACTATGAACGATGAGGCTAAGGAAGCAGTGCCAGTAACATTTCAATTTGGTAAGAAAGAGAAGAAAATATTGTTAAGTTTTAGGATAACTGCAAATGTAATAGCACTCTATGTTGTATGTGTTTTCCAAATGCAACAATCTCTCTTTCATTTATATTGCGAATGAGGCTAGGAGAGACATGTCCCTTCATGGGACATGTCTATTCAGTATTATTTATAACAAAGGAGATGCTTCTTCCCATGAATTATAATTTAATCAATCTTATAATGTTTCATCAATCAATTATTAATTAAGAATAATATAATAATTTAATATTGAATTTTAAATTTCATATGATTAATAATAATATAACATATATAATATATTATTATTAATCAACATATATTATATGTATTCTAATGCTCACATGACTGAAGCTACAAACATTAACACTCCCTCTTAGCTAGGGAGGATGATCAAACAAAATGTGTAGTGGTCTCTTGTGTCAACACTTATGACCCTCACCATAGCTATACAAAACATCAACACTCTCTCTTAGCTAGGGAGGATAAATCAATCCAATATAACCACTTATATGACACTTGACAACATCAATCATATGATGTAACAAATAGAAACATAGTCTCAAGATGTGGATTGCCTCCATCGGCGATTCTATCCACAAGCTCTCATGTGGATTGCCCCCATCGGCGATTCTATCCACAAGTTCCTGGGTGGATTGTCTCATTCGGCAATTCTATCCACAAGCTTCTCAAGTTTTAATGTGGATTGCCTCAATCCGTGATTCTATCCACAAGTTCTATCTATTATGATCTGTTTCAACCATCACAAGATGTCTATCACAATAGAAGGTCAAATTATTGTAAGATCGTCACCTTCTAATAATTTTTATAAATACAAGTGATAATCATTTAGAAGTCGTTACTTCCTCATGATTTACACAGGGCCCAAATGACATTCATGATTCCTAGTCCTCTGACTGTTATAGTTTCTTGATCACTGGAGAATCCAACTCGACATGGTCTACTCCCTCTGAATCAATACGGCTGAGATTATCAAAAGTTGATTGAACCATATCCTCTATCTGCTCCCTCTAAAGCTCAAGTTCTTGTACCAACCTCTTGTCCTCTTTTGAAATGTCAAACTTCCTCTGAAAACAATTTCTTGTGCTTTTGTCCTTAAGGTACATCAAAGAGAGATTACAAATAGCTTATAAACTAAACTATCTCATACAGAAATACCAAAGATAGAATCAATAAAGATTTTACTAGCCAATATTATAGCATAAATTTCAAACTCAATAATTCATGTGCATTAATAAAACATGGAATACTTATGTTAAGTTTCAAATATTTCCTTCTGTAAGGTGAGCCCATATAGGAAATATCAACTCTCATCAAAATTTGAAGTTGTTTGCGGCAGACACATTGCAGGAAATCATAATGTTGTTCGTGCTAGCCATGTCAACGACCTTCATGCAAAGCGACAACCTAGAGTGGATGATCGCCATTTTCTCACTCTCCACTAAGGATGGTTCAAATGGAAATGTAAAATTGGTTATTATTCCCCCCACAATGTACAATACTCATGTCTTCTTGTGAAATGACTTGATTGCTCCAAGAGAGGTGAAACTCTATAATTAATTCTTTCTAGAAAGAAAGAAACACACTTCCTTGAATACATTCTTCTTTGTTAATGCTTGACCACGGTCATAACAAATTAAGATATCTCTTTAATGAAAGCCACTTTCACGAATATCACATAGACCCGTACACAGTCTGTCATAACTTTTAAACCCCACACTTTCTCTCCAATCACTCCAGTGAAATTCTTCAAAATTTGTATTTTACCAACATATCCAAAATTCAGAAAACTCCAACGGTAGATTTGTGAGATATGGTCCCTTTACTAAGACTGTATTTTTTGAGACAGTCACACATTCACCATCAACAAACTAATCCCTTACATTTGCAGTCTAGCTCTAATGCCATGTTAAGTTTTAGGATAGCTACAAATGTAATAGCACTCTATGTTGTATGTGTTTTCCAAGTCCAACAATCTCTCTTTCATTTATATTGGGAATGAGACTAGGAGAGACATGTCCCTTCATGGGACATGTCTATTCATTATTATTTATAAGAAAGGACATGCCTCTTCCCATTAATTATAATTTAATCAATCTTATAATGTTTCATCAAACAATTATTAATTAAGAATAATATAATATTTTAATATTGATAATCAATCTTATAATGTTTCATCAAACAATTATTAATTAAGAATAATATAATATTTTAATATTGAATATTAAATTTAATATGATAAATAATAATATAACATATATAATATATTATTATTAATCAACATATATTATATGTATTCTAATGATCATACGACTGAAGCTACAAACATTAACAAATATGAATTTGGAAATATTGAAGGAAAAGTTGAGGACTCCCAGCCTTGAAGATCATAGCATTGTCAAGAGATAATAATTGAGAAAGTTTGTTGCCTTCGCAGTTTTCATGACTTCTATACAAGACAACACACCTGATTGGGAAAAGACTATTTCTACAAGCAAAATTGAGTAAGGCATGGCAGATTGGAAATTGCAAAAGGCACCTATGCCTCCAATGGATGAGCTCAACAGCATCTTGTTCAGGTTCATTGAATTTGCAAAGAGAGAGAAAAACAAAGGAAATTATCTTCTAAAAGAAGATTTGATGTAAGCCTATGTGGCAAGTAATTTTCTCAGTGGTTGCTAATTTAGGTGCTTAATTCTAATTGGCCCACGTTTTGGTGCCATTTGACTAGTTGAGGAAAGTTTGTAATTTTGCTATTGGCCCATTTGAGGGTGCTTTGATTTCATTGGATGATAGGATGGCAACCCTAATTAGGGTTTGCAGGAATTAATCTGGGCCATTGATTATGTTTTATCTTGGCCATTTATTGTAACTGAGCCCCCTATATAAGGCTTGATCTCCTCATTTGTAAAAGAGAATTAGTGGAGAATTGTTGTTAAAATACAGCCAAATTTTCTCTATTATTCATTGTTGTCTCTAGCATAGTGAATTATTGTGATCAAATTGGAGGTATTGCATGGAAATCTACATTCCTCACTTAGAATAGATTTGATTTCGTAGAGCTTACTTTGAGTAATTTAGTTGGATAAGAGTAATTGCAAATGCATACTTGCTTGACTCGATCATAGACCAAACCACTAGCTTCTTAATGATTGTGAGTCTTGCCTTGCTTGGTCAAATGGCATTTGAATGCCCTTAACTTCATTTGTACTTGATCGTTGATTTGCATCCATTGATGGGATTGGAGAGAAGGTATTGATTTCAAAATCATTTTCATACACCTTAAAAGCTTGCACTAAGTGGGTGGAGTCACTAACAAGATTTCATCTAGTAGAGTCCAAGTGTATTCATACTTCCTTGCATCCTTGGAAGAAGTAGTAGTTAGAATCGCAAGTTTAAGTTTGAGTTTCAAGAGTTGGAAAATTAAAATATATTTTCATTGCACATTGTGAAGCCAAATCTTTAAAATCAAGTTAACAAATCTTGTAAAGTAGTGTAAGTCCCCTTAGTGATCCAGCAAATCACATCATTTCAACTGAGCATGTACCCAAATGAAAAAAGAACCTTGAAGTCACCTTATGATCTTTCACTGCAGTACTAGCATAAGAAGTGTCTTTATTCAAGAGAGGATTGGATATTTGGTGTTTCATCTTGGAACATTAAGTGTTTGATTTTGCATGTTGTAGTGGAACAAAACTCCCCTTTCTAGCCAACCAACTCATAAATGGATCCTGAGTACATTCTGACTTTAAACATGAATCCTATAAAGTGCACAACTAAAAATTTTACTCTCACAATTTTCGGTAAAATGTTGGTTCGCAAATAGTAGTCTCCCTTTTATCTAATTGTGTACTATGAATTTTTTCTTTTCTTTTAATTTTTGCAGGTTTTTGCAGAATTGAACATATACTAACAAACTAAACTTATATTTTATTTTATCATTATTTCTATCAAATTGTAGAATTCAAAAAAATTTGACAAATATATATATATATATATATGACCTTGTTTCCCCTTATAAATCTGCACTGGATACTAAAGGTCCATCAAATAGTACTTGAACCTAACTCCCTTTTTTCTTTAGAAAAAATATCTTTAAAACTGTTGAACTCCCGTTTTTCCTCCACGTCTGTCCTTACATCAGCATCAATAATGTTTGACGGCCACATCACACCTCGAGTATGTTCTGCCTCCTTTGTTGAGAAGAGCATATCACAAAATTGTTACAGCTCTCCTCAATCTCAACTTAACACCGCAATCTCCTCAATACTCCTACCCGCTTTGGTACCATCTAGCATAGATCAAGGATCAAGTAACCCCATTGGGGTTGACAATCGTTGCATCCTGTCATAATCTCATACCAAAACTCTACACTATGAAAACCCATAAAGAAGATAACAAATCTGCATTCTTGTATTGAACTCGAGAAAGACTACAAATTGTTAAATGAACAAATTCTACAAATTCAACATTTTTCTGATAGGTACGCATAGGCAGTGAGGGGCCATGAGTGGTCATGTATGCTCTAATTTTAGTTTGTAAAAGAATTTGTATGAATTTTATTTGACCATTTCATTTTTGTCATATGGTTTTGAAATTTGTCTTGACAGGCTACACGGACTGACAACTCCATTGGGATTACTACGCCCTCAATTTGCATCAAATACATAGACACTCCAACACCGCAAAGGCACGCTCCATCTATGAGGGGATGTTGCAAATAAATGTAAAACGAACAAGCAACTCATGAATTATGCAACTTGAGGATGATTGTCTGATCCCCCACCATACATAGAGGGATTCTCAAAAATAGTAACGTCCTAAACTACGGAGTTAAGTCTATCCACCTCAATCAATAAAACAAGACTTGCCTAGACTTGACTAGTCTAAGGCAAGCTAGGCTGGTGGAGTCCAAGGGACTCAACCTCAGAGGCCTTAACAAGTTCGATGAGTCTCCAAAACGAGTTTGGAGACTCATCGAACTTGTTATGGCCAAACGATTCTTGACAACTGGCCTTTGTCATGCGGTAACAAGCATAAAGTCAAAAGAAACATAAAATTGATGGTTTAAAATGCTTTTTTAATCATATTTTCTCCACCCTAAAAGCAACATTATTTCATTTTGAAGCCAAAAGAGGATAAAAAATAATTGTGAGCAAGATTTGGAATGCATTGTAGAGAAACTAGCAATGAGGTGAGCAAAAATCAATTGTTGAATCACAGATGTTCATATCTACTTTTGGTGAATCTAGAGGTGTCTACAAAGGATTGGAAGGAGCTATCTATTGATTAAAAGCTAGATTTAAGAGGTAAGTTTGTTTAGAAGACCTTTTGTGCTTTTTAACTAAAAATTGATTTTTTTTCTTACATTTCCTTTCTTCTTTCTATTTTATTTCAATAGATCAAAGAAAGAAATTTGTACAACCCTAGGTGTTTCTGTATAAAATATAATTTTATAGATGCAAACCATATATTTTTTGTATTAGTTTAATAATTATAAATCACAAATGTTAATTTTTTTGTATTTGTGTTATTACAGTCTTGAGATTTTTCAAATCATCTTTATGACAATGTCCCCAGTTCAAATGGACCTTGTTGGAGACATGCTGAAATTATGCCTGGGCAAAGAAAGGAGAAGTAAAATGTCTTTATTGCAAAACAAATTATCATGGAGGAGGCATTGATAGATTGAAATACCATCTTGTGCATATAAGAGTCCATCATGCTATGCTGAGGTTATGCATGAGGTCCAACTGCAACTAGAAATATTTGAGCTACAAAGAGAGATAAAAAAGAAGCAAAGATGGCAGGCATTAGTGGTAGTGTATATTATTCTTCCAAGCCTCCATTTTGTCCTTCTTCAAGTGTTGGGCTTGGTAGTGCTAATGTTGGTGGCAGTGGTGGTGTTGGTGCTAGTGTCAATGCCAATGGCAATGTTAGCATTGGGCCTCGAGGTCATAAATCTCAGATGGACTCGTATATTTTGCTATGCACTATTCCAAGTTCCCAACCATCAATTGAGAGCATGGGTTGGAACAAGGAAATACATAATGCACCTAAACGTACAATTGGAGACTTTTGGTACTATTGCACCATTCCATTCCATGCAGCTAAGTAATTCTTTCTGGTTTGATTGTTTAAAAATTTAAAGCTTGATCCTTTGTCTCTTGAATTTTTTTATAGAGTTATGTCGAATTCAAATTTAAATTCTCCTTTTTATAATACTTATTTTATTTAACTTATTTGTGACGTGTTATGTCTCCTTATTGGAAAAACATGGTTGATGCCATTATTGTTTTTGGGGTGGGGTTCAAAGACCCTAGTGAAGATAACATCAAGGGCACAATTTTGACACAAAAGGTAGCTGATGTGAAAGCCACAATAGAGGAGCAACAAATGATATGGAGGAAGAAGGATTGCCTCATCGTGACCGATAGACAGACTAAAAGAAGAAATAGGACATTACTAATTTTTTCTTGTTTCCTCCTCAAGCCATTGTAATTCCTACAATGCATTGATTTAGTGATTAATTTTTTAATTGATGCTTTATTAAATCATTGATTTTGTTTCCTTTTCAAGTGGCACCATATTCATCAAATATATTGATGCTTCGTGACATACTAAAAATGCCACATTTCTTTGTGAATCTTTTATAGGAAGTCCTAGCTAAGGTAGGTGAGAAGAATGTGGTGCAGGAAATGCAGCAAAGTATGTTTCTATAGGTAGACTATTGATAGATAAGCGTCCTAGCTAAGGTGGGTGAGGAGAATGTGGTGCGAGTAATTAAGGAAATACAACAAAGTATGTTGCTATAAGTAGACTATTGATAGATTGGTAGACTATTGATAGATAGGCACCCATCATTATTTTGGACTTCATGTGCTATTGATTGCCTTAACCTGATATTGGAGGATCTTGGCAAGCAAAACATTTGTGGAGTTAACCAAAAATATTTGTAAATTCATATACAATCACACATGGATCCTACACCTAATGACAATTCATAGGGCAGAAGGAGTTCGCATATAAATTCATATACAATCACACATGGATCCTACACCTAATGACAATTCATAGGGCAGAAGGAGTTCGCATGTAAATTCATATACAATCACACATGGATCCTACACCTAATGACAATTCATAGGGCATAAGGAGTTCGCATTGTTGAATATTTTGTCATTGATGTCAAAGGTTGATGATCAAGGTCGTATGAATTTTTTGAGTATTACTCAAAGTATAGAAAATAGGAATGAAATGCTTATTAAGTTGTTGATTATTCATCATATCTTCATTAGCTACTTGGTTGCCTAGTTGAGCTACTTGGTTACTTGGTTTAGCTGCTTGGTTGTCTGCTTGAGCTACTTGGTTGTCTGCTTGAGCTAGCAACTTGTCTACTTCACCTGCATGTTGGATTGACATGTCATCAGGTGTTTTTTGAAAAGTCGACTTTTATGATAAATTAAATGAGCATTCACTATTTATTCTCAATGTTATGGAAAGCTTCATAAATAAAGACTTGGTGGTTTTATTTGAAACAAATGTATTGCTTGTTGAGTTGTATAGATTGTTGAGTTGGACAATTACTAGATGCCATGGTTGACATTTTTTCTTGGAAAGAATTCATTTGTTTATTCACTCTATTCTTAGTGCAACGGCTTGAGGATTTTGTCGCATATGAGTGGGGCTATTTTAAGGTTATAGTCGAAGACTATTTTAAAAAGGTAAACCATTATTACTATCATGAGACTCTTTGTTAGGCGGTTACTAATGTGCGGCAATTATATTTCAGTGATTTGAGTAGTATGTGGGGGACATTGGAAGTAGTAGTTGAAACGCACAAATTATTGACTATTGTTTAGTAGCAAATAAAGATGGTGCGATAATATATTAAAATATTTGGGGTAATTCCATATATGACCATCGGGCTTTTAATTTAACATTTGCACTAGACACTAATGACCAGTAGACTACGATATTATTCGGGTGATTATTTTTTGTTTTTGTGTGGTCTGGCTTTGTGAGGAAAAGTAAATACATTATTTGAACCATTGAATAGGGTGTGCATGATGTGTTTGAGGTGTGGGGAATGAAAAATCATGGTGATACACATTGGTGGGAAAGCTCTAAAGGATTAATTTTTTTTTCTATTGAATATCAGTCGGTCAACATACATCAGTTACTCGGAGAGTTCAAGTTTCATCAAAATATTACATGTGGCATAGCCATAACTAGAACCAGATCAAAAAGACTCAAAAATTACAGTTGTCATATCGCTGAGTGTATCTGAGAGACAAAAAAGGACAATAAAGGATTAATTTTTCATTAACTTAGACGACTATATCCAAAAAAAGTTTGCACTCATGCAAAACCAGGATGATGGAATAGTTTTTGATGAAAGAATTGATTCATGGTATTTGCAATGCAGCGTTGACTATTCCGTTACTACTGACAAAAGCAGGTGTCGTGTAAAGTGTCGAGTAGGTTCTAAAAGGTGTTTTAGAGCTTTGATTTTGAGTTGGTCCTCAAACTTAAGTTGGTGCTTCAACAAACTTAAGTTGGTGCTTCAACAAACTTAAGTTGGTGCTTCAACTAATCGGAGTTGGTGCTTTCTGTGAGTTGGTGCTCCCTTATGTAATCTAGGTTGGTGCCCATTTTGTTAATGAAAGCTACTATGTCGTGGTCTTTTACCCGAAAGAGTTTTCCATGTGAAATTTGGTGTTTGCATCTTGATATATTGTTTCATGTTTTTAAAAGTTTAAAAAAGATTCACTCCCCCTCTAAGTATTTTGAGTGTGCTCTTCAATTGGTATTAGAGTGGGGTCCCTTTGAAAAAAAAGTTTAAACACTTGGAGGTTGATCATGATCGCACACATGAGTTCTCATGAAGGTCTTGCTACGAATAGAGCACCCTTATTTGATGGCTCTTACTATGCATTCTGGAGTGTTTGAATGCGTAATTATCTAACGTCTCTTGGTTTTGATGTTTGAAATAGTGGGAGGATTAGTTACACAATTCCTCCAACTCCTCCAACGGATGTTGATGGGAAGAAGGTTTTTAAAAATAATGCAAAATGCATGAATGAAATCTTGTGTGGTTTGTCAGAGACTGAATTTGTGAAAGTTATGCATTGTGATACAACTAATGAGATTTGGGAGAAACTTCATAAAACATTTGAAGGAGATGATAAGGTTAAGAAGGCAAAGCTTCAAACTCATTGAGGAAACTTTGGAAGTCTCCATATGCAAAAAGAGCAAAAAGTTGCTACTTATTTTCTACAATTAGATGAAGTTGTTAACACTATTTAAGGGTTAGAAGAAAAGGTTGAAGAGTCCACTATGGTTCAAAAAATCTTAAGGTCTCTTCCTTTGTGTTTCGATGCAAAGGTTTCAACAATTGAAGAGATGAAGGAACTTGATAAGTTGAATGTTGATGAGCTTCATGGCATTCTAACTGCCTATGAGATGAGAGAAAACTCTGGTTCTTCATCCAAAAGGGATGCAGCCTTCAAAGTTTCAATGAAAGCAAAAAACAAGGAGTGTGTATCTAGTGAAGGTTCTGATGAACAATCTGATTCTGAACAGACATAGTTCATGAGGAAGTTGAAGAAAGGCTCAGGCAATTATAAAGGCAAGTTGCCTTTCAAGTGCTTTAACAGTGGTAAGGTAGGACATTCTGTAGCTAAACGTCCACCTGCAAAAAGTGAGGACAGCAACTATGAAAAGAAGCCTAACTCCAACAAGAAGAAGTATAAGGGAAAAGATAAATTTTAGAAATCCAAAAAGAGTCTTTATTCAAAGGAAGAAGGTAGTTCCTCCAATGTTAGTGATTAAGAGACTTTAAGTGAAGAAATATTGTTCATGGTCATAAACTCAGTAACCGATGCGTGTAGGTTTTGCCTGGATGCAGGAGCGGATGCGTGCTGATGCGGGAGTGGAGGTGGATTCCCTGCGGATGCCTGCAGGAAGCTCATCCACACGCATCCCAGGCTGCCCTGTGACTTCCACTATATATGCCCTGTGACTTCCTCTATATATGCCCTGTGACTTCCTCTGTCGCAACAATTGACAAAGAGCAGACCACAAAAATTTGATAACAAAAAAAAAGTATTCCCGCTCCCGCATCCAATAAAGAATTCGGTAACATATTTTTATTAATTTATAATGTATTCATTTTATTCTTCTTTCCATTCTTTGTATGTACAATTAAAAATCTCGTAATATTTTTTATTTATGATTTATAATTATTATATTCATTTTTTATTATATATAATTAATATATTTAAATTTTAACATATACAATTATAATTAATATATATTTATATTCTTTATACATTTTGGACGTATCCAAACCTATAAATAAAAATTTGGTAATATTCTTTTATTTTTAAATTATAATTACTATATTCAAATTTTATTATATATAAATAATATATTTATGTTTTAATATATATAATTATAAATAATATATATTTATATTTTTAATACTTTTTGTATGGACGTATCCAAACGTACCCAACTCTCAAGAACTGTTTTTTCGGTAACTTAGTTTATTTTAATTTCATTTAGTATTACTATTAGTGTATATATTATTATATGTTGTGAAGTATTATATTGATCAATGAAAAACAATATATTATATATTAATTATATTATAATTTAAGTGTATAAATAATATTATGTATATTATGTGTGTGTGTGTGTGTATAAACGCATCCGCATCCCCCCAAAAAAAAATTCGCGCACCCGCATCCGCATCCGCACCTGAATCGGCAACTTAGGTCATAAAAGTACATGATATAAATCAAAAATATGAAGATCATACTAATGAAGAAGAAGTTGATCTTGAAGAGGAGCTAATAAGTGTTTCAAATGAAATCAAGAGACTTAGAAAGAAAATTCGAACTTGAAGTTGCTGCTACACAAAAAGAATGAGGCAAAAACCAAGACATCTCAAGCTCTTGGAGAAGCAAAAAAAATGATAGCTGATTTGAAGGTTCAAGTTGTAGAAGCAAAGAAAATAGAAGAAGAAATTAGAAATCAGCTTAAGCTCGAGGAAGAAAACTATGAAAGACTTGAAGCTGAAATTATTTCACTTGGAAAGATAAATCTCTGACATGGTGGAATCATGAGAAGATAAATCATAAAAATTTCATGTCCTTGGACAAGGTCATTAGCTCACAAAGATCATCTACTGATAAAGGTGGAGTTTGTCTTGAAGGTCAAAGTTCTAAGTCTACAAAATAAGAACAGTAGAAGACCAACATTGATAGCACAAAGAACTCACCATCAAAAATCAGAAATAATGCTTTCAAAAGGTCTCCTATCTCAAGACAAGCATGCATGAACAGGGTCAATAATTCTTTCTTTTCTGGTTATTGTTTCTCTTGCAATTATTTTAGGCACGAGGCAATCAACTATAGAATGTTTGCAAGAAATGATTTCAGACTTATGTGTGGGAATTCTTTTGCTCCTCCAAGTAACTGCAATGTTATAAATTATAAATGTAATAACCATAGTTGCAAGACTCGCCGAGTGGCGAGTACTCGCCGAATTTTTTAGCTCTGCGAGTCAAACAGGAAAAAACTCGCCAAACGCCGAGTTTTACTGAAAAACTCACCAAATACTCGGCGAGTTTTTATTAAAAACTCACCAGCGTTTTTCTGAGCGCTGCAAAAAGCAGAAAACGTCATTCTTTTTCTTGGTTTTTGTTTGTTGTTGTTGTTCTTGGGGTAGAGTGAGAAGTTTTTTCTCTTTGAGCCCTTGCTAGGTGATTGAATCGTATTAGAGGTGGATTTGAGCGGATTGAAGGTGGATTTCAACCGATTTTTCAAGAAAAATCACATTTATGGTTAGGTTTGCTGAATTTGTTTTTTTATTTGTTAAAAACATTATATTCTTTTTTTGTTGTTTCTAAATGAATACAAAATCATTCCTAAGTAGTTAGAAGTGATTTTGTATTATTAGAAGAAGATTGAACACTAATGTTTACATGTTTTGTTGAATCTATCACTATTTATCACTATTTTTTTAAACCCTAGCTTGTTTTAGCTTTTTTTAAACTTTGAAAGTTTGAAATTTGAATGATGTGTAGACTCTACTCTAAAAGACTAAAAATATTGAATGTTTTAAAGTTGAAACTAATTTAGATAGCTTCCAACTTTGTTTAATTGTTTAACTAAAATATTTATTTTGTGTGTGTAGGGCAGCAGTTAAGTGTTAACCATTAAATCGACATGGCAAGTTCACAGGAAGTGTGGCCACTTACACCATGCCCCTCTGGATATATGGGCACACGGCCTAAAAATGCTAGAGATAAAACATGGAGGTATGCTTATGAAGCACCAGATGAGCCTGGGAAGGTGATTTGCATAAACTGTGAGAGAGTAATTTCTAGAGGCATAAACCGCCTCAAATACCACCTTGCAGGCATTAGGAAGCATGATGCTAATCCATGTGAGAAAAATACGGAAGATATAAAAAGATTTGTCAATTCCATACTTGCAGCCGGGGAAGAGAAAAAATTGCATAGGGAGAGTGAAAGATTAGTTGTGAGGGTAGCCATAGCTGAAACTCAAGGTGCTACTATTGACATAGAAGAAGAATAAGCAGCACTTGAGAACATAGTAGGCTCTTTTCGTGCCCCACGCATCCGCAAATAGGGTGCCTCCTCTTTTACTGCTTCTGCTTTTGCTTCCTCTAGTAGAGTGCATTCTTCTTCAACACCATCAGCATTAGGGATAGGCAGTTATTTTGTGCACAAGAACACACCTGGAGCACAACCATCATTAGAGGCCACTGGATGGAACAAGGAGGTACATGAGCAAACAAATATTGTTGTTGCTGATTTTTTCTATTTAAACAACATCCCATCGCGTGTGATCTCTAGTCCCTATTGGCTCAATCTGGTGACCGCAATGACAGTTTCAAGAAAAGGGTACCAAAGCCCTACTCGCACCAATTTGAGTGAGGTTAGTAAATAATCATAATCCACTTGATTTCATTTTTAAATTTTAATTGTTTTTTCTTGTTTATTAAATCAAAATTGTTAACTAAGACTTGATTTCACTTTGATTTTGTAGATTGCTCGTAAATGTTGTTGATAGGGCAAGATTAGTGGTGGAGGAAAAAAAAAAAAGAGTAAATTTGGGAGCACCATTCTTTCTGATGGGTGGACAGATGGAAAAAACCGAACCATTATTAATTTTTTGGTTGTTTGCAAGGACAATGTGGTGTTTTGGAAATCAGTTGATGCCTCCAACAAGATAAAAAATGCACAAACATTGGCATTACTGTTGGAGAATGTTGTCATGGAGGTGGGAGTAGAGAATGTGGTGCAAATCATCACAGATAATGCGGCAACATATGTGTCAGCAGGTAATTTTATGATACATATGATTAAACATTAATAAGTGATATTTAATTTAGTTTTGAAGTGAAATATGGAAACTAAATATTGATTCTTTTTACTAATATGCCAGGTAGAATCCTCCAAGAGAGGCACCCCACTCTTTTTTGGACACCATGTGCAGCACATGTCCTTGACCTTCTTTTGGAGGACATAGGAAAACTTGATTGGGTGACTTGAATTGTGGAAGATGCAAGACAGATCACAAAGTATATCTACAATCACCCTTGGGTTCTGAGTTTGATGAGAGAGCACACTAGTGGGAGAGATTTGGTCAGACTCGCTGCCACAAGGTTTGCAACAATTTTCTTAATGTTGCAAAGCATTCTTGGTACATTGGCTTCTTTGAAACAAATGTTTGTGAGTCGACGATGGCTTGACTCAAATTATTCAAAGAAGGTTGAAGGAGAGGTCACGTAAATAGTCTTTGGCAACAATTTTTTGCAAAAGGCTTCATAGATTGTGAAGGTAACTTCAAAACTATAATTTATAATTATTCTTGATTGAAGTCTCTCATTATTAATTTGTAACTTACTAAGTTAGTAACTTCATTAATTAATCTTTTTGTAAACTAATTTGTATTTTTCAAATTTCAATTGTAGGTGTCTGAGCCCCTG
>MU223610.1:2457680-2478353 GCA_018584345.1 Thuja plicata
AGCCTAATAAGACTCGAAGGTTAATTTTTCCCCACTTTTATTGGCGCATTTTCCACCCCAAATTATTTATTGGGGGTTTGGGGGCAAAGCCCCCAAGACGGGGTCAAGGGGCAGCGACCGACTTTAATTATTTTATAAAGGCTCCGAGAGTTATTTTTCAAGGCAAAAAAAACGTCTTAATTTTACCACTTTACATCTTGGCTGGCCGCGGGACCTTGTGGATTTGCGCGGATACACGTGGGATCCTCGAGGATCCTCATTTTCTCCTCCCGATTCGTGTTGGATCCGGGCAGGGTCCGCATTTTGACCTGTGGGTCCGTCTGGATCCGTGGGCCACAGATCCATCCGGACCCACAGGTCAAAATGTGAACCCTGCCCGGATCCAGCACGGACCGGGTAGAGAATCCGGACCCGGACCCGGATCTAGGGTGTATGACACGAATCCGGTAACTTAGGTTTCATGTTTTTAAAAGTTTAAAATGCTAATTCACCCCCCACCCTCTCAATAGTTTGTGTTCTTCACGCTTGTCCCGACATAACTTGAATGGTAAAACATTTCATCACATTGCAATCCTTGATTTAGTCAAAGGGAGCTTAGAGGCACATGTTTGTTAGTGATGAGAGGACTTCATCATCCTACCTTAAGACCAATTAGTGGTTGATGTGGCGAATTGGATGTTCGATGAGAAAAGCTTTTGGTTACCTACAACAGAGATTGTAAAGATAAATGAAAATCTAGTTTTACATTATGTTTTATTAATTATTCATATTCTTCATTTATTTGCTTATTTCTTTTCACACTTAATGTTTCACAATAGTTGCAATTCACTAAGCCTTTGGTAGTTCTCATAAGAGTTGTTTATGGGGAGATGCCAGCAATGGGTTACATATATGAAATAATGAAAGTATGGATAGGGCCAAGGAGGCCATTAGATACATCTATGAGGAAGTTCAAGCTAAGTATCATCCCATTTCAGAAATGATTGACAAGTGATGGCACCTCCAACTTCACAAGCAAACGCTTGTTACCTCAATTCCAACATTTCAATACTACCATGATCAAGGCGAATGAGGAAGTTTTAAGTGGGCTCTACACAGCAATAGAGTAGATGTCGCCTAGTTCTAGTGTTACAACAAAGATAGTCCACGAGATCAAGACCTTTAGACGTGCACAAGGAGATCTATTTTCTCGTGGGATATGCAAAAAAACTCAATCTACATTGCAGCTAGGTAAAAATATAGAAGGGCATGATTTAAGTTTTAAAATGTAATAAACTTTTCCTCTTTTTATATTATTATTAAATGTTGAAACCTAAGAGTTGGCTAATGAGGTTGATTTTTTTTCTCATCTTAGATAAATGGTGGGAAATGTTTGGTGCTAAGGCACCAAATCCTCAAAGGATAACAATTCAAATATTGAGCCAGTCATGCATTGCTCCGGGTTGCGAGCGCAATTGGAGTATCTTTGAGCACATACACTCCAAGAAGCACAATAGACTTGTTGAGCATTGTTTTACACAAATTCAATTGCTAGGAATTCGAGATCCGAAATCCCCTCTTGAAAGAATAACGAGGTTATTCCCAAGGTTGTCCGTGGTTGTGGTACAACCGCTTGGGAAGCTCAGTTGAAGATAAATGTGAATGTTCACAAGGAGGCCTTTGCTAGTATGTTTCGAACTTCAGGGTGCAGAGAAAACTTTAGTACTTTGTGTATTTTCTCGATTTATCAATGCATGCAACTTCCTAATGATGCAAATCTAACTTTAACTCCTACAATGATTGCTTATTTTTACCAATTCCCAAAAAATATCAAAAGATTGAGTAACACAAAATGTAAGCAAATTTGCTGAAAATGAAATCTAAAGGACATAAACCATCGTTGAATCAAGTTTGTGAATTAAATGATGAAAAGATGGAAACATATAGAACACGAATCAAATAAACTCGCAATTCCCTATTTAGCAAGAGCGATCTTTTGAAGAGACTTTTAACCAAGTGAAAGATTTTCCAAAATCTATCAGATCGTGAAGCCACTAGATGCACGCACACACGAGACAAATTTATTTTTTAAAGCAATAGAAATAGATCTTCCGAATCATCCGCCACAGCAAGATGAAATAATAACAGCAAACTCCAAATTAATTGATTGCAAATTCATGCACAATAAACGCAGTTGGCTCTTTGAAATAAATGAACAAGTATGCACAAATTCATAAATTCGCATAGATAGCAGGAAATTCACACTATGAATGAAGCACCAACAGCATATATCTTTATTGCATAAAAAATCTAACCTTAATTACATCTCTGTAATCAAATATATAGTGTTTCAACTTAGAAATTACAAACCGGTAGCTAGGGTTTCATCTACAGCAAACATGGTGTAAACAAACTAAATCTAGAGTTTATTAATGCAAAACTACTCCTAAATTGATAGATAACAAGCCTGCATGGATTTTCATCCATGTGTGCAGTGAATACATGCAAAATCAAACTTAAATCAGCCCCTAAAATAGAAGAATTTGAACTACAGTTCCACCGCTTCATCCTCTTGTTTGCACGCAATTGAACTTTTTCTTTGATGTTCACGCCCAAACTACATGGATCCAACTGCCCTTCTGATATTCACCTGATAGAAGACCCCTTGATTTGTAAAAACGAACTCCAATCTGCATGCAATCTACCCCCAAATTTATCTTTTATAAATAACATGATTGAAAAACGCGTGCCCAGGAATTTTGAAGTTGTGGACCTCCGAAAAATGCTATGCTGAAAAATGACGAAGTCTGGAGCTCGCTGACTTTGGATTTTCAGAGTTGTGGACGTCCGAAAATGCCACTCTGAAAATTGGCTAAGTATGAAAAAATGGCTAGACCTCAAAAATGGTTAAGTGTCAAAATGACCCCCAGTCTTCAAAAAAATGGTTAAGTGTCAAAATGGCCCTCATCTCTCTGGAAGAATGTTCAGATGAACTTTGCGGAACCTCTCTATAATTTCCCGGACTTCATCAAAATCAGGCAGCTTGATAGATTCAAATTGCTAATGTCACATTACCCGGAACGAGGTGAGCTTTGAACTAAATGCTTTGATCTCCTCTATATGCTCCCTCATATAGCTTATATGCCCTTTGAAATAAAATAATTGTTGTAGGTCTTCCCAAATCCACTTCCTCCATAACATAATCCTCTGGAGTTAGCTTTGTGATGCTTACCATAGGAGGGGGTACTGCAACCTGAGCATTCCACTTTCATCTGTCGTCTTATGTTACATATGACATTATTTGAGCGGTTTGGCTAGGCTCCCCCTTGTGGAATGTATGCCCCAATGTAGGCATATCAACATTTTCTTCAATGTATGTCCTTCTCCCGGGTTGTACCGCTTTAGCCAACCAAGTGGGCTTGGTGGAGGGTGTTAGATGCTCATATGGGGCTATGCTTAGGACAAACGTTCCTCCATTATCCCCTTTATCTTCCTTCTCTACTTCCTCTCCAGCCTTTTCTAGAGCTTCTCTTATCTCTGAGTTTTTTGGTGACTCCTATGTTTCTTCCTCTACCTCCTCTTCTTCATCATGTTGTTGTTCGTGCTTGGGAGTTGCATCTTTTTGAGGAGGTGGCCAAGGAAGTCATTGCTATTTTGCATGTTCCTGTGTTTCCACTTCATTGTCTACATTCCCCAGAGTCTCTTCTTCCTCTTCCTCAAAAGATGAATCAGCCTAAAGTTTTGCCATCAACCCGGTAGTTGGTTCCCGTTTCTCCTCCTCTGGAAGTACTTGTTTGCCTGCTACCTGTGATATTGATGGAGGCGAAGGAATCAACATTTGTTGCTCCTGAGTAGCTTGTACTGAGTCATCACCCTTGGTTTCCTTAGTTGCCAGATTTGTGTCCACTTCTCCCTCTTCCAGCTCTATTGTTTGTTTATTCTATTCCATCTCCTTGCTTCTCTCATGTATCATTTTCTAACTCAGGTTCTTGATTGAAGGGTGAATGGATAGGTACTTATGTCTGAAAAATAGTTGCTCCTACCTGTGCTTACACTTGGGAGAATGTTTGTGCTAATGCTTCCGTGGAGTCAAACTTTGCATTAACAAATTGACTTGGGGGGTCAAAGAATCCAAGAATATTCTCAAAATCTGACAACTCGAATTCATCTTACCCCAAGTCACCCACGGTCATTTCCACCTATGTACTAGTCTCCAAATTAATTGGATCCTCTTGCACTTGGGTTTGAGAAACCCTTACTTGCTCTGTTCTTTTGGCAGCCGCAATAGCCTATCGAGTTCTTCTAACCAAAGGGACATTATCGTCCTCTACCTCCTCTTCTTTGGGCAATGTTTCTAGTTCCAGTGATGTTGAAGCCCTCTTTCTTTATAAACCTTCTCCTTTACTTGGGACTCTGCATCCCCCTTTCTTCTGCCAAATGTGGAAGGGGTCCCAGGTGCCCGAGATGGAACGTCAAACTATCTTGCAATAGGAGGTGTATTATCACCTTTTCCTCTCCCTTTTTTTGTCCTCTTCTCTGCAAGACTGTAAGTGGCAAACCTTTCATGCCTATAAACTATTTCCGGTCGCATGGGAGCAGCCTCTTTGAAAGTTGGGAGGTTTCCTCTCTTTCCCTTCTACTTCTCTACCTTGGAAGGTGGATTCAGTTGAGGCTTCATGGGGACTGGATCTAACCTGAAAGGCCTCCTTATCCACCTCTTTGTGAGCTCAATCACATGTCGAGCTTTGAAGTCAATAGAATCATTTTCATCTTTGCCAACCTCAGCATTCAAAATAGGCTAGGTATTTACTTTATCTTGATTATACAATGGATCTAATACATCTTGGGAATCTTTATCCCACACTTTGGGAGGGATTTGCACCTCCAATGTATTCTCAGCCAATTCAAAGGACATTCTACACTAATCCTGGATCTTGACCTCGTAGTCATCAACGCAATTGACCCAGTGGTCTTCTATATGACGTTCATGTTGATAATGTCTTCCTGCAATGTGGCTAAATGTCCCAATAGGGTTGAACCTAGGCCTTATTGACTTGAATTCCTGTAGGGGGAACTCATCCCACTCCAACTCTATAGATTCACAAACCTTGACGTCTTGTAAAGAATGGGCCCCTATGGAGATAGGGAAGTCCCAACAGTGCTTCTTCTTCAACCTGATAACCTCATAAGCATCTGCAAGTTGTCTGCCTATCTCTAGTAACACAACCCTATTAGGTGGATAGTGCAGCAACTTTTTGGGATTAATGGTACTCCCAGCAACGCAGATGTAGGTAAAGGTTTTGTATTGAATGTAGTAAGCCCCTAGGGCTTGTGCCTTGGCTGCAGCTTCCGCTGAGAGACTCTTGGCATAGTCTCTCTCAATGGATCTGATGATTGCGAAGAGAAAAGCATCATTTACAATCCAGTATTCTGGAGTGTCATCCTTCAATTTCTCCTTCCTCACTAGTTGAGGGTATACAATGTATGGCCATGCATTTCGGTCATTGAATGACCCTCTCTTGGTGAGGCCTGGATAGTTTGCTCTGGCAGCGAGGAGGTAGACAATGTAAGATGTCATATAGAACCTAGGGTGACGTTTTACATGTCTTAACTGCAAATCCAAGTTGTCACTTAGTATTGTTCCCCAATCGACCCTGACCTTTCTCCCTTTAATCTTCTCTATGATGTGGATCATCCATGGCTCTAATTGGTGCGCTTGGGGGAGACCATAGACCCGGCTCAACATGGTTACTGCAGCCTTTATGTCATCATTCATATACCCTCTCCTCATATCAATTCTATCCAATTTATTTTTTGGGAGCTCCTGAATGAGATATTCTTTGTTCACGGTGTCATAAGAATCCAAAGTATTACCTTCGAACCACCTCATCCCTCTCTCCTTGGTGATTGTGTAGATTTGGTTGACCCCTTTCTGTAGATGGAAAACATCTTCGATGGTGTCTGCCCTTAGGTCTAACACAATATCTCTGGCCACATTCTTCACCACTTTTTCATCTGAGATGTAGTGATGAGCTAGGGTCATTATCAAATTTGGTGAAAGGATGGAGACTAGATGAGTTGTTCCATTTACCAAACCCACCAAGACCATGGCAGTGCAGTCTGGCGATCTTCCCGCCCAGATTCGCACAATGTCTCAAGAACGAATCCCAATCCAGGTGTCCAATGTCAGTATCTGCAATTTATGAATGTAGGTTCCCACCTTGGTGGGGGTGTTGTACCCTTTGAAGCGGTACTTCATCGATGGAATTATTATCTTTTCCAACATTTTGCATGCAAACAGTGTTGCAAGATATCCATTATTGAAAGCATAAAACAAATCTACTAATCTAAAGCTAAGCAAAGAAAGCAAACCCTAAAGAAGAAAGAAACAAAGAAAAACAAAAAACAAAAAGCCCCTTGGACTTTTCACAGTTGTGAACCTTCGCAATCTGATGACATTATAGTGGTGCAAAAGCCCAAAATTCCGAAACTGTGAAAAGTCACAAGCCTTGGCATATCGGTCATTTTAATTCTTTCGGCATGCAAAACCCCGAAAGTGCAAGACTTGCGACAAGGGGTGCTCCAGAGTTAGTCAATTCTGAGGCTAATGGTGTTTCGCACTTTCGGCGTGTCGAAGGTATATGATGATTGCGATGTGTGGAATACCGAAACGCTGAAGACCTTCGCTAATGGTGGGACTTTTGCAGTCGTGGAGTGTGAAACGTCGAAGACTCCGAAGGGGGGGTAGAAAACCCCAAAAACCCTAAAACACTAAACAACACAACCCTAACCCCAAAAGCCCAAACGAGGACATGAAAACTAAACCCTAAATGAGGACAAGGAAAAAAGGAAGAAAGAAAAGTAACAAAAAAACAAAACCCTACCTAACAAGCCGCAAAGAGGGAAAACAACTATGAAGGTCAAGCCTAAGAACGACTGATTGAAGCAAAAACCACTTGCACAAAAGGCACAGAGTGATGAAGGCAAGCCGCAGGAGGCTTCTTAGTCGCAGCGCAATTCGAAGCTCGAGAGGAAAGTAAATCGCAGAATGAACAAAAACAATCTGAAAACCACTTTTTATAACCGAGATTGTGCGTTGACATCATCGGGAACGTCGCAGTGCCGGACTGCGAAAGTCTGACACTCCGTCCCTGACTCTGATGCTCGACCTTCAGCCTTTCGGTGTTTCCGAGGTATGGGTATCTGCGAAACACCAAAAGTGCAAAAGGGCAAAAAAACACTAAGTCAAAGAATTAGTGGGAAACAACAAACAAAAAGGGAAAAGCAAAAGAACTAAAAAAAGGGGGGGCAGGAGGGAAAGATTAACAGGGACAACAAGACGATACCCAACTATCGAGACCCTCCCTAAGGGCCCTCACTCTGACTCACCGGATACCCGATCCCGCTTAACCTGGAAGACTCTTAAACCACCGAAAAGGGACTTAAATGGGGTGTGTGTTGTGGAAACCACAACAAGATTATCCATGCAGTGGTTGAATCATCTAGTCTATGTTCATTACAACCTTCATCTTCACCACAGGCAGGTTTTGGGTTTTGACTCCACGTGCATCACACTAGAGGAGGTTGATCCACAATCTGACTGAAACCTTTAGGCTGAGGACCCTATTCTTTAGTCATGAGGACCTCAATTGGATTGACCAGGCAGATAGGGAGGTTGAGGTTGTAGCCATGGAAAAGGAGGATAAAGCACGAGCAATAACATTGGATATTGGTGTGGGTGGCGTGAAGCCAAAGGCAACTATTATGGTCTGGTCATCATCCAAGACTTATCTTAGACAACTTCGTAGGAAGGAAGCAGCTTCCCTACGCCATAGACTTCTAGTTTAAATTTTGATATTTGTTTGGAACTTTTGATGTCATGGATTTCATATTTCACGAGTTTTGTATACATTTGAAAATATTTATATATCTAAGTGTGTTATTTCCTTCAGCTACAATTCGTGTTTATACTTACGTGATCAATGTATAGTTGTGTATGTGAACAAATTAGCTTCTATTTGATGTTGTTATTGTCTCTTTAAGTTTTATTTATTTAAGGGTGAATGAAACAAGTTTTAAATTCTTAAAAATATTTGAATGTCTTGTGTTTTTCAATTTTTTGAGACTTTGTCGAGTTTTTCCCAAGTTTGGGTATTTTGTTTGAGTCCAAGTCAAAAATCAGCTTGTCGAGTCTGCACTGAGTCTAAGTGTCATAACTATGGTTTCAAGTCTTCCTAATTCGTATACTTGTTGGATACCCTAGATAACTCATTCTACCCCAAAAAGATGGATGTCAAATGACGCGCAAGGATGACAACTATTATTTTTGGTCCATTCCAATCCGCTATAGAATTGTAGGGCACTCTAGTAAAACATATCATAGCACTGCTCTACATCTAGAGGAGGGAAATCTGGGATTGATCTATGGACCGGCCCCCTCCAGATTATTGTATCTAAGAAGGGATAAGTGGAGACTTGATCTACACCGATGCCGAGACAGAAGCTACTAAAGTTGCTACTCGTCCCGGATCCCCTGTGTGAATTTGGGGTGCATAGGAGAGGACATATATCATATTATGGGATTGCTTAAAGATGGGGAAGGAATCAAGGCTAATAGGTTATCTCAAGATAAGGGGTAAGGAGGGCTTAGACATTGAGTTATCGATTGGTAGTAGAGTTCTTGATACATGGAAGAAGCATCGTGGAGTTAGAGTGACATGTATGGGATGTAATAGAGTACCACTGACTAGGAGATTGATTGCAATAGTAGTTACATTACTAGTAGTGACTCATCACAGAGATATAGTACCATGATTCACCAAGTAATTTGTGGCCTTTTTTGTTTCTCTAGAATTATGTGCCAAAGTAAACTCCTCCAAATACCATCTCAAGATCAAATCAGCCCATTTTTGCCGTTTCTAATTCTTGATGTTTTCTTTTTTACTATGTTTATAAAAATCAATAAATCACTCTCTATTCCACCACTTTAATGTCCTTTATTTAAATTCTTAAGCCTTCATAGAGGGCTTCCAACTCAGCTTTGTTATGTGTCATATTTGAGCTTCTTGGATAAAATCAAAACGAGGATTCTCATCTCATCTCTAATGATGTAGCCTACACATAAGACTCGAGATTGCCTCTTGTGGCCCCATTGAAATTAAGTTTCAATCTTTCTCTTTGAGAGGCCAACCATTTTTATGATTTCCTTTTCTCTTTCGTATATATATTATACATATATATGTACGTGTATATATTATACATACATAGATGTATGTGTATATTTGTTATGTATATAATATATTATACATATTATATATATATACATAATATATGTATGTATGTATAAATTAAATATATACATATGCATATGTTTATATTGTACATATAATATACATGTACATACACAATATATACACATGTACATATATATTGTACACATACATATAATATATACATTTATATGTAATGTATGCATAGATACATGTATGTGTATGTATATATATCTAAGTATCTATATCTTTACATATATTTGTATATGTATATATATACAAGTACATATGTACATTTATATGTATATATACCAGAATTCTGAAGCTTGCCCAGAATCGCCTACTAGGTAAGTCCCGAGTCAAGTGATCCTCAACAAGTCAAGGGGAGCCAAATCTTGGTGACTCTCACTGAGTTTCGGCAACTCGTTGGACTGGTCAGATCTGATTGAGAACCAATAAGCAGACTAGGTCAGCGACAACAAAATAAAAAAGTTCAAAAAAAACAATTAAAACTTTGTTTTTTCACTTATATTTCTTACACAACCCTAAAAGTCATTTCATTTCATCTTGTTGGCAAAATAGGAAAAGAAAAGAGAGCTGTGAGGAAAAATAAGAGTGCATTGTAGGGCAACCGGAAAGGAGAGAGCAAAAATTAATCATCAAATTGCATTTGTGCAGCAGCATTCTCACATTTGGGGCATCAAGAGGTGTCAAAGATCAATTTAAAGGAGTTTGCATTTGATTTCAAGTTGGATTGAAGAGGTAAGCTTTATTTTTTTGGTTTTTTTGTGTTTCTTAACCAAAATTTGCATTGCTGTTTTACATTTCAAGTCTCTTCCATATTTTTATTCTACTAGATCAAAGAAAGAACAAACCCTACATTTTCTTTTGGAATAAACCCTACATTAGTTTTTGGAAAAAACCTACATTGTTTTGTATTAATTAGTTTAATAATTATTTTGTTTATAATTATGTGTTATTAAAGCCCCCTTGGGCAATTCAAATCTTTTTTTTTCATAATATCTAGAACCCCTATTTAAAAAAATCCTTGTTGCGCACATTCTGATATTGAACCTAGGCAAAAAAGAGGAGAGACAAAATGTCATTATTGCAAAACAACTTTTCATGGAGGCATTAATAGATTGAAGTATCATCTTGCATGCATTCCCATCCATGATGCTGTGATATTTGAGCACACATCTGCTAAGGTTGTTTGTGAGGTGCAGGTGCAATTAGAAACATTTGAGATACAAAAAGAAATGAAAAATAGGCAAAGGGAGGACTTGGCTTCCATTGGTGCTGTTGGAGAGGCATCTTCTATACCTCCATTTTGTCCTAGTGCTGTTGTTGGTGGAGTCTGAGTGGGAGTGTTACCATTGGACCTAGAATTTGCAAATTTAGGATGGATTCAGATTTTTTGCCAGCAACCAACTATCGTTTGAGAGCATGGGTTGGAAAAAGGAGGCATATGATGCAGCTAAACTTGCAATTGGAGACTTTTGGTACTATTGCACCATTCCATTCCATGCAGCCAAATAATTCTTATTTGTTTGATTGTTTATAAATTATCGTTTGATTCTGTCTCATGAATTTTTACATTTAGATGTATGTTGAATTCAAATTTAACAATAAACTATTCAGTTTACAATAATTTATTTGATTTATTTGTGACATGTGTAGGACTCCTTGTTTTCAAAATATTATTGATGTCGTAACTATTTGTGCGGCAGGGTTCAAAGCCCCTATTGAAGATGAGGTAAGGAGCTCAATATTGACTCTAAAGGTGGCTGATGTAAATGCCACAATAGAGGAGCAGTGCTTGGTATGGAGCAAGAAGGTTAGCACCTTCATGACCGATGGTTGGACCGATAGAAGAAATAGGACAGTCCTCAATTTTCTTGTTTCTTCCACAGGTGATTGTACTTCCCTCAATGCATTGAATTTGATTTAATAATTAATATTTTTAATTTATGCCTTATTAAAATTTGAATCATTCATTTCACTTCTTTTTCAAATGGCATTGTGTTCATGAAGTCAATTGATGCCTCAGGACATGTAAAAAAATGTCACATATCATTGTGAGGCTATAGAGGAAGTCCTACTTAAGGTGGGTGAGGAGAAAGTCGTTCAAGTGGTGATCGACAATGCAGCAAATTATGTTGCCACTAGTAGACTTTTGATGGAGAGGCACCCCACAATATTTTGGACTCCACGTGCCACACATTGCCTTGACCTCATATTGTAGGATCTTAACAAACTTGCATGGATCAAATCAAGTATGGAAATGGTCAAAAATATTTGCAAACTTGTATAGAATCATACACAAGTCCTTACCTTAACAAGGCAATACACAAGGTTGAGGGAGCTGGCTCATCCTAAAATAACTAGATTTGCCACTAACTTCGTCACATTACAATCCTTGATTCAGTCCAAGGCAACTTTGAGGCATATGTTTGTTGGTGAGGAGTGGACTTCCTCATCCTATGTTGTGACTAATACAGGGATTAATGTGGCAAATTGCATTTTTTATGAACCATGTTTTTGGGCACCTTGTGCAGAGATTGTGATGGTAAAATTTCATTCTAGTTCTACATTATGTTTTTATTTTTATTCTTTTTTTTTCTTATTTTCATTCACACTTACTTATGTTAAGTTAATGTTTCACAATATTTTCAATTGCATTTCACCGAGCCCTTGGTAATTCTACAAGTTGTTGATGGAGAGAAGCCCACAATGGGCTACATATATGCAGGCATTGATAGGGCCAAGGAGGCCATTAGAGCCATCTATGAGAGAGTTAAGTATCACCCCATTTAGGAGATCATTGATAGCAGATGGCACCTCCAACTTCACAAGCCCCCCCATACAACGGATTATTTCATCAATCCGGCATTCCAATACTGTTATGATTTCAAGGCGAATGAAGAGGTTCTTAATGGGCTCTACTCATTGATAGAGTGGATCTCGATTGGTGATATCAGTCCTATAGTTCATGACATAGAAGCCTTTACTAATGCACATGGAGAGCTCTTTTCTCATCAAATGTGCAAAGATAGTCAGATGGCATTGCAGCCAGGTTAACTATATTTAAGGTCATAATTTAAGTTTCAAAATGTAATAAAATTTTCCTCTTTTTATATTATTATTAAATGTTGAAACTCGAAACTTAAAATTGGAAACAAAATTGTTTTTTTTATTTTTCTCGTCTCAGATAAATGGTGGCAATTTCGTTGGTGCTAAAACACCAAACCTTCAAAAGATTGTCATTTGCATATTGAGCCAACCGTGCTATGCTTCAGGTTGTGAGCATCATTGGAGTATGTTTGAGCACATACAATCTAAGCGGCACAATAGACTGTCCATGGAGAGGTTGAATGATCCAATATATGTTCATTACAAATTACATCTTACACAGACAATTTTTAGACCAGGACTCCACCCTAATCACGCTAGAGAAAATTGATCGAAAATCTGAATGGATCACTGAGACTATGGATCTTGTCTTTAGTGATGAGGACCTTGACTGGATTGACCAAGCAAATAGAGGGGTTGAGGATGTAGCCATGGCACATGAGGAGGATAGAGCACGAGCAGACATAGGCACGGCTAATGTTGGTGAGGATGGCATGGAGTCACGGGAAGAGAGTATGGCTGTTGCATCATCCAGGACCTACCTTAGATGCCTTCGTAGGAGGGATGCAAGCTCCTCTGAGCAATAGACTTGCAGTTATTGTTTTGATATTTGTTTGGTACATTTGATGTCATGGATTTCATATTCCAGAGTTCTGTATACATTTGACAATATTTATATATATAAGTGTGCTATATCCTTCAGCTACAATTTGTGTTTATTCTTGTGTGATCAAAATTAGCTTCTATTGATGATGCCATTGTGTCATTAAGGTTTATTTGATGAAGGGTGCATGAAACAAGTTTTAAATCCTTAAAATCTCTACATTTCTTGGGATTTTCACTTAGTCATGTCTGGGCCGAGTTTTTCGCCTGGTCCCGAATCCTGAGTCAAGTCACCCTCGCCGAGTTCAAGCCTTGAAACTATGATATCTACACACACAAATATGCATTTACCTATATATACATAGACAAATATACATTACATACATATAAGGTAAGTAACAAAAATACAATACAGCTGCAGACCACTAATATGTGCTCAAGATACCAATACAAATAGCCAAGTAGGGGGAACAAGATCCCCAAAGGGCGTAAGCTGAGGAGTACTGGAAAGTAGGAAACAAGTCACATTAAATATCTTTGTGTGCCTGAAATGGAGGAGTCATCAGTATCGTAGACAACTTGCAGAGAAAGAAGCATGCTAAGGACTATATTGCAAATACTAAAAAGCTTGGTTAGAAATAAGAGAGGCAAACAAAGACAGTGAAATGCAAATATCCCAACTAAACAATAGAAAGCAGAAATTTAGTTTACCTGTCCCTTGAAAGGGACAGAAGCAAGAATCCTGTCAAATGCACTCTGACGATCAGTTGTGACCAAGACCAAATAATCTCCAGCACTGTAAATATCTCTTACCTGCATGAAGGCCCACCCCAAAAACCAATAAGTAGCAAAACTTGCACAAAGCAATTTGAAACTCTATAATTTCATCAGTACGTATAAATGATTATTTGCTGTTGCAATTATTTTTTCACTGAACTTACTTAAAATGGCCTATCTAGTTCATAAGAGTAATACTTCAATAACTCGGTAAACAGTTTTGACATTAAACACTAGGAAATCATCAAACGCAGTCTCATGCTTCACTTAATGTTAATTCACTCAGTCAAAGCTATCCTGCTCATGGCCCACCCAAGGTCTGGAAAACTATAAGTTATCCTTGATATATACTAATAGAGATCTATATCTGAATGAGAGCTTTGTCAAATAGATTTGACGTACACACACTTGATTTTTACAAGGAACTTAACTTCTGATGATTAAAACAGATTAGAGCCGAATAACATGATAATGACATTGTTTGCATTGCACTCTGCTAAATTTTAGGTGATATATGTCTGACAAGCAAAAGTGCAGTCATTATTTATAGTCATCTCATCAATAAGATCATTTGTCACAGACAGTTGTGCCAAATTCAACTTCGCAAATGCTACATGAGATCAACCAGCCTTCACATTAATGCGCATAACTGCTTATAGTCAATTTGCACCAGAGAATAACCAGAGTAAGATTGACAAGGCTATAACAGATTTCTTTACTGCTTCACGCTGAAACTGTAGGATGATGTTATAGCATGTATTTCCATCCCTCAAAATGCCTAACAATATATTCTTAGGAATTTACAGACCAAAAACTTGATCCAAATCTAGCATAGTTCCAATGTTATAACAAGTTTCTTGGAAGCAAGAACATGTCCTTGGGACATCAGAGAATCTTTAGGAGACCTTGGGGCACCTCCACATGTAAAGATCTTGAACTTTAAGTTTGTAATAGCTACCAAACATAAATATAACATGAATACAACACAGATTTATCATAATAATATCATACATCATTATAGACCTGAAAATAAGAAAAACATTGCGTTCTACCTCTTAACTTCTCAATCTCATCATTCAATTTTTTGTATAAATAGAAAAACAAATAAAATACAAAAAGAATAGTTCAAGGACACCAAACATTTACCATTACATTAGTAACTAATTTATATGAAGAGCACAGATATTAATCTCAACAAGATACTTTGAAGACTTATTACACATAGTATTGCAAACTTTCAGAAAGTAACAAGAACTTGAACCGTAAATTGCAGCCCATATTATTATAAAACCGAACTCCAAATCAATGTTTATACAATTAAAACAGCATTTGAAATTATTAATCAAAGCTTCAATGCATTGAAACAAAAAAAATCGGAAATTACATCAAATACACACAAATGACCAAAGCAAGTCAATAAAAATCAGAAGTACAAGCTGATAAGTAAAAAATATTAGAGTTAAGAAACCTATATTCTGAAAAGTAACCAAATATTAGATAATGTAAATATAGCGAGAATGGATAACCCCATAAACCCAAAACATTAAGCACCCAACCTTATGATATGAGTATAGGTATGACAATCCTTGTGAGGAAAGGATCTCTCCATGTAACTAGAAGGTCATAATACCAGAATTTAAGATCACAATTGTAAACCAGGATCATCACATATTTGTAAAAAAGGTTAAGACTAAAAGCACCAACCGCATCACCATACACCATCACAAGAAGGCCAATTAGGACCTGACAATGTCCAAAGAGAAACGTCCAAAGCTAGGGGAAACCTAGACAATCCTAACTCACCATAAAACCTCTCTAATAAACAAGACAGATGTTATTTTGAAGATGAGGGCAAATCTAGCAATGCAAATATTTCCTTGTATGTGAGATGTAACCAAGGGATGATCCCAAGGTTTTTAAGCACCTCCCATTTATGTGCCAAAATCAGAGGATGTAATCAAACTTATAGATCTATTGATCCCCTATAAAAACTCATGTTTAAAAGTGACAAACTTTCAAATAAAGTGCCAAGAAGCTTCTGTCACAAAAGCTGAAGCAAGTAAAAAGAACCACCTTATACCATTGTAAAGACAACATACCTCCCACCGATTTCATGGTACACGTAACTAACAACAAACTGCTCCTCAATCCCCACTTGTTGGGGGGAACAAAGATGATAAATCTAAGCACAATATAGAATTAGTAACTCACAACTGCTGGAGTGCACCTTCAGCCAGCCAAACATTACACTAATACAATTGCCCAATGATACCAGAGGTAGTAAGGAAGAATTATGGTGGCCATTACAGACAGTAAAAGTTTGGTATAGAAAGCAAGCTTCACATTGAGAAGTTGTGGATGAGAGGTCCAAAGTGACTTGTTTGTGCTATCACTAGTTATTCTAAAAACTCCACCAATCATTGTTCTAAGAAGGAAGACGAATAGGGCCATCCAAGGACTGTCTAAATGTGTAATGTCCCTTCCTTAGACAGCTCAGTTGTTGTCGGGTTAAACATATTGTTAGTAAAATGTGTCGTTAATAATAATTAGTGTAACCAAGGAGTAGGTAGTTTGGGATGGTTGCGACGGTTGGCCTCGCACCCCCTCGTGTTTTATATATGACATGTAAAGAGCCCGAGGGGGTGTGAGGCCAATCGTCGCAACCATCCCAAACTACCTACCCCTTGGATACACTAATTATTATTAACGACACATTTTACTAACAATATCTTTTACCCGACAACAGTTGTCAGCAAAGGTTGGCCTATTAGCCGGGCTCCATTAGGTCAGCAGTGTGGATAGGGGACCCATCCAGAGGTTTGTGGAGCTACGCAAGGGCTTTATAAGCCGTTTTGGGTAGTTTTGGACAGTCTCCTCCATTTTAGAAGGCATTTCTACTTTTTAGGAATTGACTAGGAGTTCACCAAAACGCATCAGGAGACCTTCGGGATCATTTGGAGACTTTGGTTGGAGTTCCTATTTTTTAGAGAGCATCACTATTTTTTAGGGGAGACTATCAATTTTTCTTGCTACATTCAGACATAATCCTTGGACTAGTGGCATCAATCAGATTTCAATTTGGAGTCCAGATGATGGGTTTATGAATAAATTGGGAATACTTAAATTATTGCCTAATGTTTGATTTAAATAAAATAATAATAAAGTAATTAAATCAAGTCACTTTATATTATAATAAAATACAATAAAGTGGCCCCCCTTGGCACACTTCCCTAGGCAATATGAATTGTGAGTTATTAAAAAGGGGTCATTCGTAATAATGAGCAATAAGGCCTTGTGGTTCAAACTTCAAGGAGAAGCACTAAAATTTAAATCAAGTCATTAAAATAAATTATGAAAACCCTAAAAGGGTTCAAACCTATTGGAGGGAAAAGAGAAAAAATTAAAAAGAGTGATGTGGGCTTCATTTTTCAACATTGAGAATTCATTTTAAGTTTGAACTAGTGCATTTTGGTGATTGGAGCTTTGAGAAGGGTTTCTACAGCAGACTAGTATTCCAAGAACGAAAACTCTTGGAAGAAATTGAGAGTTGGACGAAAACCCAGCTCTCTTGGTGACAGGACACATTGTGGATCAGATTGGGAATCAAGTAGCATCGATTTTAGTGAAGAATTTCTCAGATCAGACTGGTTAAGGGCAGGATTTATATATCAAATTGGAGATCGGTGGTTTAGGGCAGCATATAAGTAATTTTCTAAGCATTCTGGCCAGCCGTACAACTACACCAAAAAGCACAATCTATTTCCAGCTGGCGTGAGTATTGGGTAGCAGCAGGCATCACTAGAAATTCAGATTTATCCATCAATTGGCATCAGCAGATTGGGTGGCTAGGACAAATCAGAGTTGGTAGACCAAAAATTTCAAAAATGTCTTGCAGATTATACATGCAAGCCGTACAACCCTAGTACGGGTATGTAGACATCTATTTTGAAGAAATAAAATCAGAATTTGTTCCTTGTTGGTGTAAATCATTAGTTGTTAGTTTCATTTCAGTTTTATGGTTAAATTTCAATCTTTGCATTCATCATATCCAAAAATTAAAAAAAATCAGAAAACAACATAAACCAAACAAACAAACAAAGATAGACAACTCCTTCAAAAACACTAGTCAAAAACAGTCAAAAACCAAAATCAGAAAATCTGCTTGGAAATTCAGTTTGGGATCTTTCAAAATGGAGGAAGTTGATAAATGAAGATGTTAATAAATTGAAGAAGCGAATTTGTCTTGAAATATCAACAAACATAGTCCTAGTGAGAAAAAGATGTGAGTCTTTCTAAGGAAAAACATTTGAAATATGTGTAAATTTCAAAACCTAAGGTTGAATCACCCAAAGGTTTGAGGATAAAATAAATTGTAAGCCTGAGGATACTCTCAAGACAGAGGAATCGGACAACAAGCCCCTCACGAAAAATGAACAAAGGAACCATTTGCTTGTCACAGGCAATATGCTAAACATGATAGACTGATCCCTCTTGATACAAATCTAGGTAATAGATCCCCAACTAGAGGCCCAAAATTCTGTCCCGTACCCATAACAAATGTAGTTAAATGTTAACATATGAAATGGTTGTTAATAAATATCAGAATCAAATATGCAATCATTAATGCTGCAAGAACAAATGTTAGTCATATTCCTTGGAATGACACCACTACAAGGCAAGCTCCATACTAACTAATAAACTGAGCTTACAAGAGAAACTTGTGATGATCACAACAAACTTTCTTAGGAGAGCTGAAACTGGAGGGAATATCCTTAGAAGTAATGACTGACCTCAGTTCAACAAAGATTGACCCAAGCTGGTCAAGCTCACAAAAGAGAGCAAGAACTCACGTTGTAAACAAGCAACTGAAAGAGCAGACCACATCATCAGCAAAAAACAAGATAACAATCAAAACATGAGCAAGCATACAACATCACCAAGATCCTCTTTGAAAACACCAACAAGAGTTGGAAGGAGAGGACATCCCTCTTTGACTTCAATAATAATCTTAGTAAAGTCAAAGAAACCATGGGAGGTCCAAAATAGGGTAGTAACCATCTCAAAAATCCTGAAAATCTCTTGAATTGAAGAATTTGAAATACAAATATCTTGCAACATCCAAAAAACTAAAAGTTGCAAAACACAATCAAATGTCTTTCTCAATTCAAAACAATAGTAAAAGACTGTAGAAGACCTCTAACAAGATCCCACCCAATACACTAAAGGTGTAGCATGTGGTTACTAATCTAAAACACTTTTCTTGATCATGTCTATGTCCTTGCTTTGAAATGATCAAGCCTAGGGGTCGGAATCTGAAGTAGATGTTACCAATTGTTCATAAGAAACGAACCATAGGAACAGGCCAATTTCAAATTGTGAAATATGAGATGAATTGAACCAAAGATGCACCACAAAAAGCTTGAGATGGAAACTCATTTTTTGTCACGATGACAAAGCATTGAGAGTAGTAAGACATCGACTAGAACCAAAAAGAGGTCATTGTGAATATTGGAGGATCCTTGGGGAATGGGGAAGGGGTTGAGAGGAAGCATAGAAAGTGAGTTGAACAACATTATCAATAAGGTATTGTCTAGCTTCACTAACCAAAATACACAAACAAACAAAAAAATTGCCACCAAGAACTTGACATTCATATATCAAAGCCTATGCAATGAGATCAATAGTTGGATCACTTGGAGTTGAGAAGGGCATGAAGCATTGCACAATGAATACTACTATAGTGCAAGTGTGTATTAGATTGCTTTGAAAATGGTTAATCAATATTGGACAGTGAACAAAAGACAAAACATCATCAATTGGCAATGGATAGAACCAAACCAAAGCCGAGGGGTCAAGGAGAAATATGAACTCTTCAAGACTAAGATGCATCAAACAAAGTATTCAGGTGGCCAAGCAACGCAATCAACTTTAATGACTTAACAATTGAAATGGTCATTGAAGTAGCTTGAAAAGAAGAATTTTTGGCCCTTTGTCTATTGTAAAGATGCTCGAAGATGACTGTACACATGTGGCATGTACTAAAGTATGTAGAGGTGGTACATGTCAAAGAAAGGACACAAGTATTAATACTTGAAAAAAGTGGTCTTGCCAAGTCATGGGTGAAGGGATTTTCAAATTTAGGATATTTTTGGTGGGATTGACAATGTTGAAAACTAGAATGGTGGATCATAGGACCATTAGAGATAGGGAGTCCCATCTGGCATAAAGGTCCTATAAGAGCAGTTGGCCATAAAAACAATTGTGTTGTAGGGAATACATTGAATTTATGTTCTAGAAGACTTAAGTAAGGGCCCCATGTGAACAATGCTTAGACGTGGATTAGTCAATCCTAGGAGATGGAAAAGCCCTATTTCAAGGGTGCACTTTGTGCAATCATCAAATGGCAATCGGGCTAATATTCTCAATCTGAGATGGGGCAGCAATCACAACAGTAGGAAATTCAAACACATGAGTGGCAACCCCACAAAGAGTAAATCTTATAGGATTTAGAAACACCTAAAGACTCAAAAAGTCATCTTCTTTAAATGCTCACAATAACTTAGGGCCCGTTTGGACCACGGCATATCGGCCGAAATTCCAGAATTGCGTATTCTGAATTTTAAATCCATTGTTTGTGGTCGACAGCGAAGGATGGAATTGGAATTTCGACATTCCAATTTTGCCCAAAAAATGAGCATTCGATCTTCCACTCAAAAAGGTGGAATTGGAATTTGACCCTCTAATACCACTTTCGAATGCCAATTTTGGATTCCCGTCAGGTCCGCTAGCAGGCATAAATTGAACATTTCGGGTCCGCCACGGAACAGTCCGCCATTGAGTGCATATTTCGAACCCTATTCCTGTACCCCCTCCTGTCACCAGCGCCACTTTTCCCTTCACCACTGTATCCTTG
>MU223610.1:2540877-2552335 GCA_018584345.1 Thuja plicata
TTGATCATTTAATTTGATTTGAATTTTGTTCCTTTGATTTGATAAATGTCCATTTGATTTGCATTGAGATGATATTATGAAGCATTTGGCTGAGATTTATAATTTGGAATGTTTGAGATACACCTGGGAAATTTTAGGTGTCTACAATATTTTAATATGGATTCATTCCATAGCATGATGCTTAAGTGGCTGTGTTATTGTTGTGGCCACCAAAGTTCAAACTCTCATTAAGTTATTATGATAGCGAACTTTGTGTCTTTGCTAATTTAATGTGCTTGCGGGTTTGAGCCTTAGCGTTGACATTATTAGTATTCATGTCAAGTTACTTAGCTCTAGATTGCACTCCAAACCCATGTTAGGATAATGTGCTCACATGCTTTCACCGTCTGCCTCTGTTGGGCTGTTGTACGTTAAGTCTGGATGATTCATATTGACATTGTGCATTCATGCAAGGGATGAGCTCTATCATTTGTGGTCAAATTAAAAATCTCCTTACCATGCCAAAAAAAAATTAAATGTGATTAGAAGAGCATCGAATTTAGGCTTAGGATGGAACAATGTTAGAAAAGAAAGCTCTTTCAACATAGTACACTCTTTGAGTAGGAAGAAAAGCTCTTTAATATTTTAATGCAATAAAAAAGATATGGCAGTTCTTATTAAAACAACTTGTCTTCTTGAACTTTGAGTGTAGTTAATCCATTTCTAATATTGCGAGCACTAAAAGGTCATTATATTGGATTTTAAAGTCATAGTACGATGATTAAGTGGTGGTGTCATTGTTGTGGCCACCAAATTTCAAAATCTCATTAAGTTATTATGATAGCAAACTTTGTGTCTTTGCTAATCTAATGTGCTTGCGGGTTTGAACCTTAGCGTTGACGTTATTAGTATTCATGTCAAGTTACTTAGTGCTCTAGATTGTGCTCCAAACCCATGTTAGGATAATGCGCTCACAGGCTTTCACCCTCTGCCTATGTTGGGCTATTGTAGATTAAGTTTGGATGATTCATATTGACATTGTGCATTCATGCAAGGGATGAGCTCTATCATTTGTGGTCAAATTAAAAATCTCCTTACCATGCCAAAAAAAAGTTTAAATGTGATTATAAAAGCATCAAATTTAGGCTCTGGATGGAACAATGTTAGAAAAGAAAGCTCTTTCAACATAGTACACTCATTGAGCAGGAAGAAAATCTCTTTAATATTTTAATGCAATAAAAAAGATATGGCAGTTCTTATTAAAACAAATTCTTGAACTTTGAGTGTAGTTAATCCATTCCTAATATTGTGAGCACTAAAAGGTCATTTTATTGGATTTACAAGTTATTAGTGGTGACTTTAATTATTATTTATAGGGTAGACACATTTTTTCTTTCAATTAACAATACAATGTACATGTGGTTATGTTTTAAAGCCCCTTCCTTCTAGTATTAATTTTTTGCACGCATTAATATATTATTAAGTGGTCCCATATCCTATCCTTGAAGGTTATGATTAGTGTATCTAAGGTCATGTATTTAAAAGGTATCATCCTAGTTCATTTCAAACATCACATCATCATATATACTTCAAATATCAGAGAGCCTCTGTTTGAAATAAGGTAACATGTTCATACATATATGTCCTAACACAAGTGTAGATTTTAAATGCTAGCCACTCTATCTCAATTAGCATCCAATGCCTCTATTTATTTTATATTTTTGTCAATGGTAAATCAATCTCATGTCATAAATGCTAGTAAGAAAGTTGACCATTCTTTCCCTCTATTGTATCAAATCTCAATGATGCTTCTTAGCATGGCCTAGGTTTTCCTTAAATAGATGTACATTATGTTAACATATTTTGTACGACCAAAGATTAAATTTTGTATCATGGCTTAATTGCCCCTTCCATGATAAAATCATGTGTAATTATGTCCATTTAAATTTGAAGATGGCCTAGTTCAAATTTCATCATCATGCTCGCAAGCATCCAATTTTAACCAATCAAGAGTTGTGATTAAAACATTATTATTGTCACGACCCTAAATTAACTTTATTTTATTTAATTGATTTTATTTTCAATCTCATTTAATAACTATAAAAATAATTATTTTAATTGAATAAATAAAATTAAAATACTAATATCAATGCATATAAATATTAATAATTACCTTTTTATAATTATAGTAAATTAAAGAAAAGGAATATGCTTTTTACTAGTAGTTATGATAAATACTTCCTTGTCAAAAAAACAAATAAATTCATGATTAAATAAATGTCATTGTTATGCATGAGAAATGTTGGAATGCTTGACAATTTTAAAATAATTTAAGTGTGAGTTTAATTAAAACAAAATCATACATTTTATGAGTTGGAATTAAATCATGTTCCAAATCTTATTGTTTAACTGGATGCATGAGAGATCTATGTTTAAATAAAAGTAAAATTTATAAAACAGTGTATTCAACCAAAGGAATCATAAGTTTTGTTTTGTTGTAATTAATCGCAGGGAATTAAGGAAAACATAAATTTAAAAAATGCAATGATGTGTACGGTTAAAGGTCGATATGCAAGGCACTGAAATTTTTAAAATTATAATTAGAAACTTGTATTAAAAAGGAGAATGCTCAACGTGACAAACATGATTCATTCATTACAAGGTGATGTGGTTGTTTTTCTTAAGCTAGCAAAAATCATGGTTCAAGAGGAGTGAAATATGATAGAGTCGCGTATTATACATATACACAACGAGGCTTAGGCAACTTTATTTAAAAACTACTATCTCGAGAGTGGATTTTTCACTTCTATAACTATAAATAGGGAACACCCTTCCGTTTAATGTCAAGAGTAATCATAGCTAGGAGACTATCTCTCTAATCTAGTTGGTCCATGTGGCTCAACTACCAATTAAGACCACTAGCACTTACTTACATACACAAGGAAATATTTAACTTGCATTTTATGTGATCAAGTGTCACAACCAAGCATAGTGAATTCAAGGCTCTAGAGTGGAACCTAGAGCTCTAATACTAAAATGTAAGGAACACTGCAGTTACATAATAATAACAAATCAACTAATTCATCAAAATACACAAAACCATGTATAGACTAATGCCATGTACATCTAATACACAAATACAAAGACATTAAATTATATTTCATAATAAGATGATAGCAAGGCTATACATTAAGAAACATATACCTCTATAATGGACCACAAGATCATGCACAATAAATAAAAAAGGTACAAAACATGAAGACCATCCTGACAAGAACTTCTAACACCTGCGACCCTTAAACACAAAGTGGGCGAGAACATTGTCGGAGTGTGTTACCATCCTACCACAAAGTAGTTACGCTTCCCTGAAATCTTACATGACATGAAAGTTACCTAGCCCAACACGAGCAAGTCTAAGGATACAAAACTAACAAGAGTAATGGAATTCATGCAGCATGGTATACCCTAATACTAATGTATCAAAATTGTAGACACACAAAATGTGTATATCATAAATAATTCACCCGAAGCATCAACCCTTGCTTGGCTATCTAAAATCATTTCAAGACCTCATTCCTATTCCAATCATATTATTTCAAAAGGAAGAATGTAACGCAAATTTATCCCAATCATAGAGAGTTCACGAGAATGCATTACCTTAGACAATCATCAATTTAATTCATATCATTCAAGATATATTATCTACAATCAAGTTAACCCAACTTCTACAAGAACATATGTTTTCATAAGGATCTTAAGGTCAAAAGAGCTTACTCAAACATATACAAGCATACAATAATATTCAAGAGAAAGATAAGAGCATATATCCTAAAAGAGCATATCAATTTAAGCTAATTCCCTTATCTACTCTTGAAAATGTGTTTATAACTTTGATCACCATTATATGTCATTCAATAGTTTCAACAAGATAAGTTCTAATTAAGTGTTACATCAAGATATCTCTAACATTATTAGTTCATTGATATCACCCATATTAAGCGAACGCCAATATAATAATTCAAACATCAACTTTAGTCATGATATCCTACGAGTAGGTAAACATCAATCACGGGTATTATAATATAACTATTTGGTATGTGTAACTAAGTATAACAACTCTATGACTACTATGTAACAAGGAATAAACCTAGGTTAGTTTCCCTTCTCATGGTAACCCAAGCTCTAGAAAGGATTTCATATCAATATGTTGTCACTATTGAACCCTACTATGCTCCTTCCTTGGTTTGGATCAATGACACCTAAATCTAATGTCATGTTAGATGGGTGTAGAGATTACGTTTTATATTTGTTTATCTTTCATTATCTAGTGTATTGCATTTTAAAATGATTGGGACAACCTCGTACATCTAAGTTTTGGAAAAGCTCATTCATGTGGTGAAATTAAATGGAGATTATGCAATTCGTATATCCTTACACTATGAAAGAAATGTAATAATATCAAAGTTACATCAAGATATCTCTAACATTATTAGTTCATTGATATCACCTATGCTAAGCCAATGCCAATATAATAATTCAAACATCAACTTTAGTTATGATATCCTCCAAGTAGGTAAACATCAATCACGAATATTATAATATGACTATTTGGTATGTATAATTAAGTATAAAAACTCTATGACTACTCTGTAACAAGGAATCAACCCAGGTTAGTTTCCCTTCTCATGGTAACCCAAGCTATAGAAAGGATTTTCATATGAATACCTTATCACTATTGAACCCTAGCTACATTCCTTCCTTGGTTTAGATCAATGACACCTAAATCTAATGTCATGTTATATGGGTGTAGAGCTTATGATTTTTTTTTTTTTTTAATCTTTCATTAGCTAGTGTATTGCATTTTAAAATTATTGGGACAACGTTGTAGATCTAAGTTTGGAAAACCTCATTTGTGTGGTGAAATTAAATGGAGATTATGCAATTTGTATATCCTTACACTATGAAAGAAATGTAACAATATAAATTCCTTCTTAATTAGTAAATTTAATTCTTTTGGAAATCCAATGAAGTAAAGAATCAAATATGTAAGTTATCTCATAGATATCAAGTTCGAAAAAAGAAATTTTTTTCTTATGCTACAATTCATTTCTCAAGACATAACTTGTTTCCTTAATTTTCTAAGGTTTTGAGTTCCTTTCATAGGTATGAGTTTTAAGAGATAAAGCGTGTTATTGAAAAACACCTTTATTCTATAAATATAAGGTTTTTTTTAACAAACAAATTAAATTAAGGTGTTGAAATTCTTTCATAGTTATGTATTTATATATGTACAAAATACGGGAGCACCAATAAAGTGCAAGATATGCACAAGGTAGATTTGCATAAAGGTTTGAGAAGCTTTCAAGGAAATTTATTACCATGTCTAATATAAATATTGGACAAAATTCTCTGTACCTACACCAAACAAGGCATTTGGAATTCACTAACATATGATACATTTAGTCATGGATGGTCTACGTAAGACAGGAGATCTTTCTAGAGCACATTCACCCATGAAGGAAGATGCTAGTTGAAGGCTTGATTCCTACGCAATCACTTATGGCTGCCCAAAATTTAATTGATGCCCAATGTAAATTTCATGAAATAGACAAGGCCTTGAAATATTTTTCAAACATGAAAGTGGATTCATAGACAAGGCACCTGAATTATTTGATTGAATACATCTGAAAGATCTCGCCTCGAGGATAGAAATGGTTGTAAGATTTACATAAAAACATCCATCTTCTTTGACCCTTGGAGAGAATAGATTTGATGTCTCCTTGTCACTACAAAATTATTTCTTCCCCACTGAATTAGCCAGCATGTTGATCATCACTTTTTTGCTTTTCAGGTTCACAATCTGAATCCCCTATATCAGATTCGACACATGTTATTTGATTCACAATAGTCTCAATGATTGCATGTGATGACTTATAGACATATTTTGTATTCTATTTCTATTAGGCATTACCACTTCCTGTGAAAAATTGTGGAAACTTGATAGGAATAATTTAACTGCCTCTTGCAATGCCTGTTTGGCACTTTCAAGACCTACCACATCATTACATTTCACCTTCATCTTCTCCCAAATAATTTTTGCCAGCTTCAGAAAAATGACAGTCGCATCACCTTGTAATGAATGAATCCTTTTTGTTATGTTGAGCATTATCCTTTTTTAATACAAGTTTCCAAGTATAATTTTGAAATTTTTAGCATCTGTTTTCATGATCTGCATATATTTTGTATCACTGTATTTTCGGGAATTTGAAAATTTTGGTATTTTTTTTTGTTTGTCGAGATTAGCCCTTGCTCTTTAATATCGGCTTCATGTTGATATGTGAAGCCCAATGGTCACATGATCATTCAGTTTCCTCCATCTCTTCATATTAGAAGAGCTCTCTATAAATGGCTGAGTAGTCATGTATTGTATAATGATTAGATGTCTTGTATTGTATCATTGATTGAGTTAATATATGGACTCCTTGCTTTGAGTGTGGACGTAGGCAAATTACTAAACCAAGATAAAATCATTTCTACTCTGCTTTGTCTTCTTTGTATTGTGTTTTCATTTCGTTTCTCTGTTCGTTTAATATTTACAATTGGTATCATAGCCAAGGTGAGGCTAGAGCAGAGATGGAAGAAGATGAAGTCGATTTTGTCATTGACAAATTTCTTGCAAATTTAATCTCGATAGAGAGTGATGTTGTGACTGAAAAGACCAAAATAATTTGCCATGTGCATTGGTGGGATGACTAGGAAGATAAGCTAGAAGTTGAACCAGAAGAAGATTTAAAAGCTCTCAGATTTGAGCTTTATGCAATTCTTGAGCGCACGGGTGGTGTGCAACATAGGAAAAATGTTATGAAATAATTGCGGAAGAGGGAAAAGATATATAAGTTTGGAAAGTCTGTTAAGGACCTGGTGATGGTCTATTATAAAATGACTTTCTTTAATTCTGGGTTTAGTCTCGATAATCAAAATGCTTTTGCCTCCAAAATTCATAGGATGTTGCAGCTGGATTATTCTGTAGAGCTCAATCCTAACAAAGAAGCTCTTGTCCCTGGGGAACAAAAGTCTATGAGAGATGAAAAGTTCAGTATGGAAAAAGATGAAAGGGAAGACAAGAAGTTCATTGAAGAAGAAGGTAAAGGGGTAGAGGAAGGTGAAGATAAATTGCTGGTGTTTAAGGGAGAAGCTCAGTCTGATGTCGGGACACATAATCAGTTAATTTTACCTTCTAAAGATGGAAGAGGCCAATTTTCCCATGACTTCTTCTCTCCACGTGATATGTCCGCTACCTCCTCCCAATTTGCAGACTTGTCACGCCAAACACCGACCTTGGATGCTACGCAAGCACAATCTTACAGAACCGTTCATACGCAAGGTTGCATTGAACACCTGTAGCCACAAGCACTTGGACAAATCACCAAATATGGGGATAACCGTAGGTCAAAAGATATGGCACTTGGGGACATCCGAAGGTCAAATATGTCCTCTACGTTTGGCATTCAGACTCCACAAATCATTGATTTTGAAGGATGTAGTTACTCATCACGCAAGCCTTGGATATGCACAATCAACGTGATCCTACAAATATTACCACCTCTGTGCAAGAATGGACTGGATTAGTTGGACATCAAATGCATACATACGGTGATGATTCTGACTTGGTGAACAAAATGACCATTACCAACATGGGATGGGCTGTAGAAAGTGTTGTAGGGCACCTGCTGCTTGTTGGAATAGAGTACATGGTTCCAATGGCCACTATCGAGCGCTACTTGGTGCAAAGAGATAAATATGGTGGTGGCAGATATCGATACAATATTGGTGCTGATAGATTGGTTGGACCTTTAGACTCAGTAGTGAGCAAAGAAAACTTCTATAATGGCTCGGAACAAGTGAGGAGTAGCACTAAGGAGGATGTTCAGTCTTTCCGAATGCCTGGCACTTGGATGTTGTCATGGAAGAAATCAAACGTGAGGAATTTGTGGTTTGTTGTTGTGAGAAACTGAACAGGGCATGCGTTGAAGAGTTACATGTATTAAAACGCATGCAACCTTCTTACTTGACCAATGCAATAATTCAAAAATGTGTTGCCAATTCATGCATTGTGCGACAAGTGTTAGACCAGGTGATGGTACAGGGCTATGGTACCCTTGTCAACAGTGACAGAGAATTGAAATTCTCATGTCAACAGATGGATGTAGGTAATGCATAGTTAAGAGGATTTAAAAACATAGGAAGTTCTCTCACTCGTATGATGAATTTGGAAAGTGGAAACCCAAATGTTAATAATTGCGCAGAAATAGACAACAATAACAATAATGTTATTGATAATGTTGTTACAGATGATGATGGCTTGGTTGGGATAAACATGATGACATGTAACTTATTGAATGTTTGACAAAGTTAAGTTGAAGATAATGCAAGGCATTAAATTAGTTAATGTATTGTATTGTCATTGATGTCAACTTGATATCATCTGTACGGTCATGTACATAATGCCAAAGAATTAAGAGAATCAAAGGAACAAAGGTTATGCTTTCAACAATGCATAAAATTCAAGTATTCACTAAGTGACAAACAACACCGACGGAGTGCACACCGACGGACAGAGCAAAGAAGAACAGTCATAGTGATACCCGACGATCAAAAGTATAGTGTTGCTCGATGAAGCAAAACCACAGGATGCCCAATGAGCAAAGTTAGAAGGTTGCCCGACAAGCTAAAGACAATGCTAATCAACGAGTAAAATTCCAATGGTGCCCGACAGACAAAGATCACGAAGCTAACTAGAGTCTCACCGACGAAACTGCTAGTTGTCGACTAATTGCAATAGTGACCGATGGAACAGACAGTTCAGAAAATGAAAAAATATCTAGCTAGAACAGCTAAAAAATAGACTTAACTGGTTGTCTATTTTGTTTTATTCGACCAGAGATAAGTGATTGATTTAAAGATGATTTGTACAGTTGGCAAGAAGATATCTATGAGACAAATCAGGAGTTATGCTTTAAATCTAATTGGCTGGATTGTTTTTCACGCCAAGAATCAAGAATCAAGAATCAAGAAACAATGAATATCATGTCTATATAAGAGACAAACTTATTTAATTTATGGATGGGATTAAGGGGAGTGAATAGAAAGAGGATGTTGAAAAGAAACTGATGAAGAAAAAATTCATGCAATCCTGATCAAACAAGCTGAAGGAAGAGCTAAGGAATTCTGCAGACACCGATGAATAGTGAGCACATCATCATAGAGCAGAAAGTATGGAGCACAAAGGATTGAATTGATACATTGGTCAGAGAGGTAATTTACTTAAATAGATCTAAAAATCTACAATTCAAAGTTGCAATATGAACAGGTCATAGTGTTTTAGTTTAACCATTGAAGCATCAAGTCTCTTAACCGAGCAAGACTTAACAGTCTTCTATATATTGAGGTACATCTCAAGGAGTGCCAAAAAGGTTGGTTCATGAAAGTAGCATTGGACTTGCCCGATACCTATTGATAGTCTAAGAAGGAGGTTAATTCAAGGATGGTAGCAATAGATGCCCAATACTAAGTGACAACCTCTATGTATAAAAATCTCTAACAAGGTCGCACTTAACAATGTGTTTGTAACCTTTAAAAGGGTTGGCTCCTAAAAGGGCTCACTTCAGAAGAGTGAAAATCTGGGGTACTGGTCCCAGTGGGTTTTTCCTTAACAAGGTTTCCACATTAAAATTCATGTGTTATGTGTGTATGATTAATTTCTTTACTGTTTTGTATTGCATAGCTAACCCTGGATTGATCGGTATACTCTGCTTATTTATTGAGTTTCGTTAAATAGTTATATTGCTTATCGGTAATCAAGAAAGAATAAGGATTGATAGATAAAACCCATAGATAGTTAATCATTATTAGTATTTCATGGCATGCATCTTGTAGGGACATAATAATCTGAGGATTATTGATTGGTGGTTAAGTTTGAAGGATAAATTTTTGAGACCACTGATTCACCCCCCGTCTCAGTTATTACTAACAATTGGTATCAGAGCTTGTGTGCTTAGAAAGGAAGGTTTTAAAACCTAAGTCAAGATCACAAGATGAACAGACAAGATGTGCCCAAGTTGAAAAAAGACAACTTTGCTTCATGGCAAAGAAAGATAAGACTCCACTTATCAGGTATTGGTAATGATACTCAATTCCTAGATACTGAATATGTGTTCCCCACAGGAGTATTGATAGTAGATCAATTGAGAGAGAAGCATGAGAACAACTGCATGGTCATAGAGCTTTCTTCCTCACTCTTTGATGCTAAATCTGAAGATGTCAAAGATTGCAAAACTACAAAGAAGATGTGGGACAAACTGAAGCTTGTACATGGAGGTGATACAAATGTTCTGAGAGCCAAGGTAGAAAGCCTTAGAGGAAACTTTGGTGATCTCAGAATGAAAGAATGAGAAAACATCGCACAATACAACACAAGAATCAAAGAAGTAGTCAATGCTATACGAGGAGTTGGAGGTACACTTGAAGAGGAGACAGTGGTAAGCAAAATCTTAAGAACCTTACTGCCTGTATATGCTATTAGAGTTTTTGCCATTCAAGAAATGAGAGCAGTAGCAAAAAATATAGTTACTCTTGATAGTTTAATTGGTAGAATGATTTCATTTGAGATGAATAACTTTGATAATAGTGTCTTACCAAACTTAGAGTCTATATTTAAGTCTTCTATGAGAATAAGCAAATCAAGTCATAGACACACATCTAGAAGAGATAGTGAAAGTGAAAGTGAAGAAGAAGATCTAGGTTAAATAGAAACACTTATGGCTAGAAGAATGCAGAGAGGCAAAGGTAAATACAAAGGCAAGTTACTACTTGTATGCTTTAATTGTAAAGAGATTGGACACTTTGTTGCAAGATGTCCTAACAGAAGAAAAGATGAAAGAGTTAATGATAGATCTTTTGAGAAGAAATCTGACAGAGGTGATAACAAAGATTACAGAAGTTACCGAAAATCAAAAAGAAGATATACCCAAGACTACAAGGATAAAGGCAAGAAAGCCAACTATCTAGCTGCTTGCAAAGAGGAAGATACTGATACCAAACCTGATGAAGATGGTGTTTGTAGCTGTGAAAGATGATTTAGATGAAGATGAAAGGTATGTAGAAATTGCACTCATATCTAAGGCTAGAAAAAATGACATCTGGATTATAGATAGTGGTTACACTCACCACATGACCGGTGACAAATAATAGTTTAACACTTTTGAGTATTATAATGGTGGTACAGTAAGAATGGGTAATGATACACCTTGTCCAGTTGAAGGTAAAGGATCTATAATGTTGAATAACTTGATGAAATGTGAAAATGCTTATTGGGTAAAAGGATTGAATTATAATCTGTTGAGTGTTTCTCAGCTGAATAATTCAGGTCACAGAGTAGCATTTGAGAATAAGAAGGCAAAGATCTTCAATGAATCAGGAA
>MU223610.1:2552699-2563071 GCA_018584345.1 Thuja plicata
ATTCTCTTTGTTGATGATTACTCTAGAATGATGACAGTTATGTTTCTAAAAGATAAATATGAAGCATTCAAGATGTTTAAATGGTATAAGGCTATGGTAGAAAAACAAAGTGGTAAGGATTTGAAATTCTTGAGATCAAATAGAGGAGGAGAGTTTATATCAGATGAATTCACCAATTTCTATAATGAGCATGGTATAAAAAGATAGGTTTTTGCACCAAGAACACCACAACAAAATGGGATTGCTGGGAGAACGAACAAATCAATAGTTGATTGTGCTAGAACACTAATGATAGAGAAAGGCATCACCCAAATCTTCTAGAGGGAAGTTGTTAGTACTGTTGTCTACACACTAAAGATAGTACAATTGAAGGACACAAAAAAGACACCCTATGAGCTATGGTATGGTAAAACACCCAATGTAAGTTACTTCAAAATCTTTGGTATTCAATGTTATATCTTAAAGGATAATAGAAATGGAAAGCTTGATGCCAAGAGTGATGAAGGTATCTTTCTAGGGTATTCTACCAAAATCAAGGCTTATAAATGTCTTATTAAGGCTTCTAACAAAATTGTTGAAAGTGCAAATGTAAAGATAGATGAATTTGCCGAAAAGAATGAACTAGAAAGCACAAAAGAACCGAAGGACTACAACACATTTGTATACTATGAAGAACCCAACACTCTTCCTGAGCAACAGTGCTTAATTCCTGAGCAACAAAATCTCGAAACCGATGGTCAGGCTCCAAATACTGACGGTTAGGATATTTATCAAAATAATGTGCAAGGTGATGAAGAACAGAATGAAGGACAAAATGATGATCAAGCTGATAGACAAAGATTTGTACCTGTACTTGCAAGATATGTAAGAAGGAACCATCCAAAGATCCAAATCATAGGAGATAAGAAAGCTGATACAAGAACAAGAAGTAAGTCTTTAAACTCAAGTTGTTTAATTTGTGAGTTTGAGCCAAAATCTGTCAATACTGCACTTGATAATGAAGAATGGATAAGTGCTATGAATAATGAGATTGAGCAGATTGAGATGAACAAGACATGGTCACTTGTGCCAAGACCAGATGACAAGAATGTCATCGATACTAAATGGATATTCAGGAATAAGCTGAATGAGAATGGAAAAGTCACAAGAAACAAAGCAAGACTAGTATGCAAGGGGTATGCACAAGAGGAAGGTATTGACTATGGAGAGACCTTTGCACCTGTAGCTAGGCTAAAAGGTGTAATAATACTACTTTCTTATGCTGCATTCAAAGGATTAAAGGTATACCAAATGGATGTCAATTCAACATTCCTAAATGGAATACTTGAAGAAGAGGTATGCATTGAACAACCAGAAGGGTTTGTAGATCCAGACAAGAGAAACATGGTATGTAGACTTCATAAAGCCTTGTATGGATTAAAAAAATCTCCTAGAGCCTGGTATGAACAACTTCATTCCTATATTATAAGTATTGGATTTGTAAGGACTAGTGAAAATAGTAATCTTTATTTGAAGGAAGATACTGATGCTAACACTTTGATTGCTAAAATATTTTTTGATGACATCATATTTGGAGGCAATGATATGCTATGCAAATCATTTGCTAATGATATGAGCAAAGAATTTGAGATGTCTATGTTTGGAGAGATCGAGCTCTTTCTTGGTCTACAGATCATTCAACAAAGTGAAGGTATTTTCATTACACAGTCCAAATACATTAAAGAGGTCTTGAAAATATTCAAGATGGAAGATTCCAAACTAGTTGGAACATAGATGGCTACTGGATGTAAGTTGACAAAGGAGGACAAGACAATAGAGGTAAATCAGACTCTGTAAAGATCAATGATTGGAAAACTCATGTATGTTGTACACACTAGACCAGATATTGCACATGTAGTAGGAATTGTTGCTAGATTTTCTGCTAACCCCAGGGAATCACATATGATTGCTGTGAAAAGAATTTTAAGATATTTGAAGAATACTAAGGAATTTGGATTATGGTATAGAAGAGAAGGAAAATTTGAACTTAAGGTGTTTACTGACACTGATTGGGCTAGAAATCTTGATGACCGAAAGAGCACAACTGGAGTAGCATTCTTTATAGGTGACAGACTTGTCACATGGATCAGCAAGAAGCAAGAATGCATCTCTCAGTCTACTACAGATGCAGAATATGTTGTTGCTACTGCAAATTTCTCAAATATTGCATGGATCAAACAGTTACTGGAAGGTATGATTATGAAGATCTTAGAACCAATAATTATCTATTGTGATAACACCAATTCAATAAACATTTCCAAGAATCTAGTCATGCATGCTAAGACTAAACACATTGCCATCAAGTATCATTATTTGAGAGAACAAGTTCAAGAAAAGGAAGTGACACTTGAGTATGTGAAATCCAAAGAATAATTAGCTGATATCTTCACCAAGCCAGTGCCCAAGGATACATTTGAGTACTTGAGAAAGAGACTATAGGTCAAACCCTTGTCTACCAGTCAGTAAAATGATTGAAGGCTGCACCAGCTTACATATTATGAGAATATCAGTAATGTTGATGCAAGAAAAGAGATGAACTTCAAAGCTACATCTATATACAGACAGGTATATATCTTCACCAAGCACCAGAGCATATTGCTGATGGATAAGAGAAATTAAAGGAATATATTATGGATGGAGAGAAATGTTTGTTTGACATGAATGTCAGATATTTGTTTGGCATTATTGTCAAAGGGAGATAAATTATCCATATTATCACATCTTTCTAGAAAGGGAGAGAGATTATCCATTATCACATTACTCCAACAGGGAGAGATTATATCCTTAGGGAGAGAAATTGTATGGAAATATTATACAAAGGGAGAGTTGTTGACAAGAGAACAAGACATCAAAAGAGAAAGAATAGTCAGGGGAGAGAAATTGACACAAGGAAAGAATGCAACACATCAGAATATAGAGAGCTGCAAGAATCAAATCTAAGCTAAAACAAAGCTTACCGATGGTCAGACATTTATCGGTTATCAGAATAAAAAGATTGGTAGGTTGATGAATCTCAACTATTGTATTTCATATTGTATTAGAAATAGTATAGTGTGATAATATAGTATGTTGCAATCAATGCCAAAGGGAGAGATTGATGACATGTAACTGATTAAATTTTTGACAATGTTAAGTTGAAGATAATGCAAGACATTGAATCAGTTAATGTATTATATTATCATTGATGTCAACTTAATATCATTTGTACGGTCATGTACATAATGCCAAAGACTTCAGACAATCAAAGGAACAAAGGTTATGCTTTTAGCAATGCATAAAAGTCAAGTATTCACTAAGTGACAAACAACACAGATGGAGTGTACACTGACATACAAAGCAAAGAAGAACAGTCACAGTGATACCCAATAATCAAAAGTATAGTGTTGCCTGACAAAGAAAAACCACAGGATGCCCGACAAGCAAAGTCAGAAGGTTGCCCGACGAGCTAAAGACAGTGTTGCCCGACGAGTAAAATTCCAATGATGCCCGACGGATGAAGATCACGAAGCTAACTGGAGTCTCACTGATGGAACTGTCAGTTGTCACCGATGACTAACTACAATAGTGTCTGACGAAATAAAGAGTTTAGAAAATGACAAAATATCTAGCTGGAAGAGATAAAAAATAGACTTAACTGGTTGTCTACTTTGTTTTATTCGACTAGAGATAAGTGATTGATTTAAAGATGATTTGTACAGTTGGAAAGAAGATATCTACGAGACAAATCAAGAATTATGCTTTAAATCTAATTGGCTAGATTATTTTTCACGCCAAGAATCAAGAATCAAGAATCAAGAATCAAGAAACAATGAATATCATGTCTATATAAGAGGCAAGATTAATTCATTTACGAATGGGATTAAGGGGAGTGAATAGAAAGAGGATACTGAAAGAAACTGATGAAGAACAACTTCATGCAGTCCTGATCAAACAAGCTAAAGGAAGAGCTAAGAAATTTTGCAGACACTAACGAACAGGGAGCATAGCATCATAGAGAAGAAAGTATGGAGCACAAAGGATTGAATTGATACATTGGTCAGAGAGGTAATGTACTTAAATAGATATGAAAATATGCAATTCAAAGTTGCAATATGAACATGTCATAGTGTTTTAGTATAACCATTGAAGCATCAAGTCTCTTAACCAAGCAGGACTTAACAATATTCTATATATTGAGGTACATCTCAAGGAGTGCCAAAAAGGTTGATTCATGAAAGTAGCATTGGACTTTCTCGATACCTATTGACAGTCTAAGAAGGAGCCTAATTCAAGGATGGTAGAAATAGATGCCCGATACTAAGTGACAACCTCTATGTATAAAATCCTCTAACAAGGTCACACTTAACAATGTGTTTGTAACCTTTAACAGGGTTGGCTCCTAAAAGGGCTCACTTCATAAGAGTGAAAATTTGGGGTACCGTTCCCAGTGGTTTTTCCCTTAACACGGTTTCCACATTAAAATTCATGTGTTATGTGTGTATGATTCATTTCTTTACTATTTTGTATCTTACATAGCTAACTCTGGATTGATCGGTATACTCTGCTTATTTACCAAGTTTCGGTAAATAGTTATACTGCTTATTGGTAATCAAGAAAGAATAAGGATTGACAGAGAAAACTGACAACCAATTAATCAGTATTAGTATTTCATGGAATGCATCTTGTAGGGACATAATAATCTAAGGTTTATTGATTTATGGTTAAGTTTGAAGGATAAATTTTTGAGACCACTGATTCACCCCCCCTCTCAGTTATTACTAACAAAACCAACATGAATCACAATTATGTTCCCTTGAACACTGAATACAATAGAAAAATACTTCATCTGGTGGTTGAAAGAAAGGAAGAAGTCAGCTATTTACTTCCACAACATCTATTCTTATAGCTATCGGGGTGTCATTGCTGTCACCAACACCTGTCCCTCATTCTACTACGCAAGAGCCCTAGAAGGAGGTTTGTAGCGGTGGCTGTGGATTTGTGTCAGCAAGTGATAATGCCTAGCAAGAAGAAGTGAGGAAGGTAGCGTGGGAGTTACCAGTTAAAATGTCTTTTATGAGTCTTCCCCCCTAACAGAAGAACAAAGAATACAAGGGATAATATCATTCCCCATTCTCAACATACGAATTGGGAAATTTGTATAGTGGCTTTTGGAAAACCCTTATGATCCCCTGTTCTTTCCAATGAATGCATACACATCAGTGGTGTGGGGACTCCATTTGCAGATGAATTTAAGGACATTATTTTGAATTTGCCGTGGTGGAGCTTCAGAAACAATGATGTTGTTAAAATTTCCAATTTGATCAGTCCCAACTGACCTTTCGTGGATTTGGAGAGGCTCATGAGATGGACTAAAGAAGGTCATGAGAATGAGAATTCAAATTATTTTAGTTATGAAAAGATGGGGGATGGACAAAAAGAACTGGGGAAGAAAATGGTGAATGATGAGGAGAGCAGCGTAATAGTTTGTCTTGGTGGCGGTTTTAAGAATTGTGAGTCAGGGAGTGACTACATCAACTTCATGCTCCCCTTTTGTTACCAGAAACAAAATAATGTATTCATCATTGTTGAGCATTCATTTAAAGGTCTTTCAGATGAAGGAGTGTATTATAAACCTACAGGATTTATGGATGTTGTGGGTCCTTATGTGGATGTGGATGAAGTAGGAATGTTTTATGTACCTACAAGAGAATCTGGTTTTGATTCTGATCTGACTTGGAGAAGGCTCATTCGGAGTGTGCTGGAGCAAAGTCTAGCAAAGTTGAGATCTTCTCAAGGTCTTGTTATTCTTTGAGATTTGGAATAGGAAGCAGGGGATGCAACAATGCATGGCTGTGTCAGTTGGAATTCATGGGGGAGATTATATTGGGATGTGAAGCCCAACGGTCACATGACCATTCACTTTCCTCCGTCTCTTCATATTAGAAGAGCTCTCTATAAATGGTTGAGTAGTCATGTATTGTATAATGATTAGATATCTTGTATTGTATCATTGATTGAGTTAATATATGGGTTCCTTGCTTTGAGTGTGGACGTAGGAAAATTGTTGAACCACGATAAAATTGTGTCTATTGTTCTTTGTCTTCTTTGTATTGTGTTTTCATTTTGTTTCTTTGTTCATTTAATATTTACACTTCAACCGTACATATCACTACATATTTTTAATTCATTTTTCCTTAATTCCAAAATAAAACTTATGATTCCTTCGATTGATTACAATAAAACATAACTTATGATTCCTTTGGTCGATCACACCATTTTATAAATTTTACTTTATATGCATTCCAACATTTTTCATGCATAACAATGACATTTATTTAATCATTAATTTATTTGTTTTGTTGACAAGAAAGTACTTATAATAACTATTGGCAAAAAGCACATTTATTTGCTTTAGTTTACTATAATTCTAAAAAATAAGGTAATTATTAATATTAGTATTTTAATTTAATTTATTCAATTAAAATAATTATTTTTTATATTTTTTGGTAATTTAATAGTTAGTATAGGCCAACACCTTTTGTATTAATTCTGAAAAAGTTTACATATTTTCTATCATCATTAAATGTATACCAGGCATCACCAAGTTCGCATCACAGATTCTATGGCTGCATAGGTTCAAAATTGCAGCAAAAACATTAACGGACATCTATACCTATGATCCCCCCAATACTTATTTACTAACAGTATCATTACCAAATTATATATTTGACTTTAAACTAAATTAATAGGTATGAAATTTTAGGGGTCCAACACTCAATAATTAAAGATAAACTCAATTTTAAAAAATAAAACATAATAAAAAGTTGAACCTACTTAAATAAAATACTAAAAATAAAAGTAAACTATATTAAAATGTTGATGCTAAATTTTAACTATTACATTAAAGTTACAAATAAAATCAAAATTTATAAAAATTATTAAAAATATAAAAAGTGAATTCTTAATTTTTTTAAAATTTAAAATTCATATAAGAAATAAACAAATATTTATATTTGTCAAAAGTTTTATTTCCATTAACAATTATAAAATATGAACCAATCATTAATAGTAAAAATTATTATATAATTAACTTTAAAAATATTTTAGATTCTGCAAATGCTTCCAAAATATCATTGTTGAAAACATCCCAAAAATGCTAAAAGAAAATAGTTGTAAAACTATCTAGTCCTAATCTATAAGTGGAGTTGTAGAGGGAAGAGAGCGGGAGAGAAAAAATGGAACTGTAGAATGAAAACGGTAAATCTAGGGGGGATGAGGAAGGGAAATGTGAAGAATTCCTCCACAACAAAATACAAACAATTGACATTGCTGAAGAGGTGGCATTAAACACTGATCTAATAGATCATTTGGTCGTGATATGTAGGGTCATTGGCCCAAGAAAGGATTGAGAAACCATTAGGAAATAGGCTAGAGAGAGTGGGAGTGTAGAATATATTTTGAATTTTTTGTTGTCATCTTTGAACATGAGGAAGATAAAGAGAACATCCTAAAAGGAGGATTAAGGTGCACCATTATATATGTAGAGATGGAAAACTAATTTTGATCCCTATATAATGTGCCCTTACGAATCAACAAAATAGACAAGATTATACAACCTTCTAATCGAGTATTGGATTGAAGAATGTCTTGAGAAGTTTGGTAGAGCTTTGGAGATGATAGTAGATATTGATGAACAGTTCATTAATGGTGATGGTTATATGTTCGCAAGAATTAGAGTGGTTGCAATTAGACAATTCACCAAAGAAGTTATCGTTTGCACAAAAAATAGACACTAGGTACTGAGTTTGGAGATCGAGGAAGAATTTTTTTCTGCTTATCTTGTGGGAGGAAGGACCATTGGGAGAAGGACTGCAAACAATAAAGAGAACAAAAGACAGAAATGGACGCCCAAGAAGGGAGGAGGTGAGGAGTCTGGTACAAAAAATGGTTGTGGACAATACAGGGGTGACACACAATGCATCTCCTCCAAAAACCGCAGAGAATAGAGATTCCCTTGGCACTCCAAAGAGGTTTGAAATACTCAAGGAGTTGGGAAATAATAAGGAAGAAGAGGCAACTCATCACCGCCCTCCTTCATGTAAAAATGAATAAAACAAATGAATGGAGTCGCCAAGAGAAGTCGTTGATTTTAAGAAACAAAAAGCCAAGGAAATGACAGAGACTTTGGAGAAAAATATAATGGAATATACAGATGAGGGATGTGATCCAGAACATGAGAAATCTTGCTTTGATGAATTGAAAAAAGTGGAACCTAGATTCTTAAGCCAGTCGAAAACCTGTTTCTTTATCAAAATTGGTAAAGAGGGAGGCATAAAGACCAATAAATAAAAAATGGAGGAGACAACATTAGAGAAAGGCTTTATGAGCATTAAACAATTATTAGCAAGATCCAAGGGAGAAAAGACCTCCCTTGGACAACAATGAAGATCATATCAAAATTTCAAGGGCCTCACAACCACTAACAAGAGCCGCTTGATCAAGAATTATTTAGAAAAGTATATGGCTAATGTATATATGCTTTAGAAAACAAAAATTGATGCTTGAATTGGAAATGAATTTGTGAAATATTGATTTAGATGGAAATGTTTCTTCAAATATGCTCAAGGTATAGTGGGAGGTCTTAATATCCCATGGAATAACAACAATGTAAATGTCTATGTAATAGAAGCTACTACGAATTGGATATGGTTCAGAGTTAGACGTATTGGTGAGAATGCGGAAACTAATTTATTGAATGTCTACGGGCCTACCAAGATGGAAGACAAGGTACATATATGGAAGGAAATTAGGCCCGTTTGGGTGCAGGAATACCAAATGCTGGATATGGTCAATTTTGGAAGATACATATCCTAGAAATGATTTTCGGAATATGGGTTGCACCCGTTTGGTTCACCCGGAAGATGACTGAGAAGATGCATAAATAATTTTAATTGTTTATTTCTTAATTTTTTTGAATATGGTGTGTATGTGTATATATACACACATGTGTATATATATACACATATGTGTATATATACATGTGTGTATATCTACACATAGTGTGTATATACACACATATTTGTCTACACATACATACACACATATACACACATTTATATATATATACATATTTATACATATACACATATACACATATATGTGTGTATAGATACATACACATGTGTGTACATATATACACACATGTATACACACACATATCTATACACATGTGTATATACACACATGTATATATACACATGTGTATGTACACTTGTGTATATATACATACATGTATACACACATGTGTATATATATGTGTGTCTATACACACATGTGTATATATACACATGTGTGTATATATATACACATACACATCTATGTATATATCACTAATACATTTGAGGTCAATTTTAGACCTTTAATTTTGACCAAAGGCTTGTTAGATTAAATATTGTTTTGGATTTGGTCGAAATGTCTATCAAATTTGGCTTTTAATGTTTATGAGCCTGATTTGGTCAAAATTTGGACCAATGCGCGCTCATAAACAAAAAAAGAAAAGAAAAGGTAAGTTGCATTATTGTCATTTGATTTCTGATCGAAAAGCGGTACCAAATCTGAGGGAGGGAAGGATGACACACAAAGATTTTGATGCTTTCTGAGAAGTTGATCCTGTAGCTTCTACACACATACTCGAGCTCACATCTGTAGGTACCTTGATCCTTTAAAATTTTTCATATTCTTAATAAGGGTTTTTCATCATGAGGAACAAACCAAGGGGTAAAAGTACAAACCCGTGTCACACTTTTACAAAGGAAGAGGACCACGACATGTAAAGTAGTTAAACTTCAACGACATAAAAGTGGTATTTGTGTTTAGAATTTGAAAATGATGTAAACTAATGAAATGTGTAAAATTGGATTTGGTTTATGCCTATAATTTGTTCAATTTTTTTTGAATAAGAATTGACATAGTTTTTTAATTTTTGAAGTCCATTTTTTAATTGTTGAAAAATGTTAAAAATCAAGGGTCTAGTTCCCACACATAGAATATATGTACAACTAGTGCAGAAAAAAAGAAAGATTGGTTTTTGGTATATATTTTGTCTGTTATAACTATTCAAAGTCGGCGTTACCCGAAATTAACAATTTTTGTCTCCCGCTTAATTTGCCCTAGCAAATCTACACCAAATACAAAACAAATTATATATTCTTGAAGAGGACTCTCTCCTTTAGGGCCCGTTTGTTTGCTGGAAGATGGCTGGAAGATGAAAACGGGAAGATGTATTTTTGTACGGCCAAATTCCCATTTTGGTCCAAAATGAGAATTTGGCAAATTCCAAAAAAAAGGTGGAATT
>MU223610.1:2575537-2588566 GCA_018584345.1 Thuja plicata
TGCACATGTACATGGTCCAATTCTAATTTAATTATATATTTTTAAACACGTGTTACAAATAAATAAACTAGAAAACACTTGAATGCATATACATTTGAAAGAAAAATGATTTAAAATCATATATATATACATACATGTGCATATATTTTCTAACGAAAAGAGGTTTTGAGTTATGGATCAATTTTGTCTGTAGGTTTACAACTAGCCTAGTTAAATGTAAAATAATGTTTCATGTTTAGGTTTAGGGATCAACTTGGTTTATTTATCAATTAGGTTTAGGATTAATTTGTTTGTGGTTATCCCATTCATGTTGGTTTCTAGCACATTCTAGTTGAAGGTCAAGGTTCACGTGTTGGTTGAACATGTTAGGGTTTATGTTTATGGCGAGGGTTCATATATGTTTGTTTAGTGTTAGGGTTTATGTTGGTTAACATGTTACAGATTCATGTTAGTTTCTAGCTAATGCCATCTCATGTGATAGATAAAATAGATTAAAAAAAACACTTGAATACATGTATGTTCGAAAGAAAAATTCAATTTAGCATGTTAAGGTTTATGTTGATTTATGTTTCAGTTTCATATTAGGTTTATGTTAGGGATCAATATGCTCAGGGTTCATGTTAAATTTTATGTTAAAATTCATGTTTTCATTTCATGTTAGGGTTCAAGATGTTGGTTTGATATTATGGTTTCACATGTTAGGGTACAATGTTATGTTTAATACATGAACGTTACATAATACTAATGTCTTGTACAGTTCATTTTCCTACTGTTTTGTAACATTTTTCTAAGGTTTTCTTAAGGTTCATGTTAGGGTTCAATATGGTTAAGGTTTCATAGTAGGGTTAATGTTGGAGTTTTTAAGTTGATTTATTTTTCAATTTTATGTTAGGGTTAATTTGTTAGAGTTTATGTGGATTTAAGTTTCAGTTTCATGTTGGTTTTATGTATTGTAATATTTTCCTAATGTTTTAAAACATATGTAATAAAAATAAATAAATTAACTAAATAACATTTTCCTAATGTAACATTTTCGTAATGTTTTGTAACACATTCCTACTGTTTTGTAACATTTTCCTACTATTTTCTAATATTTTCCTACAGTTTTGAAACATATGTAATAAAAATAAATTAATTAACTAAGTAACTAACATATAATCTTAATTGAAAAAACATTAAATCCACATAAAATAATATTGTATATTTTCTAAAATTAAAAATAACAAAATTAAAACTAATAACATCAAATAATAGTGCAACTACATTAATTTAACTAAAGAAAACTTAAAAACATTAAAAAAAACAAACAAAAAAAAAACAACCCTATTTTTGGTTGAAGTACCCCTATTCTGCTCCGCAATTCTAGGAAGGTGATCAGTGCAAATGAGCCACTCAAATGATATTTTGGCCTATATATAATTTTTAAGGGTTCCGATCAAAACCGGTCCGGCCGGACCGGTTTCAGCCGAAACCCATCTGCCACATTGATGCCACATGGCACCGCGTGTGCGCCACATATGTACGACCAGACATATTTCGGCTGAAACAGGTCTGACCGAAACATGTCTGGCTGAAACAACCCAAATGGTCCTTGAGTGTGACACAACTCCATACGTTTACCCCAAGGGTTTCCATTTTTGCTAGCTGTAAGTGTGATTGTTACAAAAATAGACAGGGTTTCTAGACATTACACCTGCAAACTTGCCGATAATCCCACCATCTACATTGGTCTACTTACTAATTTATGTTCTCTAGTTTTAATTGCAGTGAGGGAGGTCATTACAAACATATATGTGGTTCCTAGATTTTACAACCTGTTGGGACTGAAAAATGCAGTAAGGGTTTTGAAGTACCATGTTAAAATTTTGCAATCTGAAGCCCTATGATCATTTTTGTGCCTGTTTGCCCTGATTATATTCTGAGGTCTACCATGCATGTCAATTATTTATCACTCTTGTTTAGGCATTTGAATACATCCCAGTTCATCAGTTTCAAGTTGTTTCGTGATGTCTTGGTCTGAGCACTTATCAAAATATGCATTTCCCCCTAAGTGTCAATTTGCTGTAACGGGTCCAATTCGCCTTTGAATATCTTATGTCCTATTAAGTTTCATGGCCCACCACTTTGGGGAATGTTGAGTATGTGTATTAGAGAACCTATGTTTCAAATCCCAAGTCATTTCGATATGTTTTGACTAGTTTTCAAATCCCTCAAAGTTGGTAGTTTGCTGTTGTCATGCATTATGTAATTGATCAGAATTCTGAGTAGCCCTGTTTGACTGATTGTAACTTTTGACCTTGTGACCTATTTGAAAAAATTCCTTTTATACTCCATTATAGAGGTCAAATAATTTTTGATTCTCTGTCTTCAGGTCACGACAAGTCCATTTGGTCAGTTTGCTAAGCCCATTCCATTTGCAGTTTCTATCAGTGTGCCAAACTGTCAAATGCAGATTTCTGAATGACCTACTTTGAGGTCTTACAATTTTACACCCGGTTGAATGAAATGGAAAATTGAATACTCCCTGATATTGTAGGCATGGAAATTTTCTACCATGAATATTTTTAGGCCATGATGAATCCGTTTGCTCAGTTTGCCAATCCAATTCCATTTCTAATTTCTAATATTTTGATGCAGATCAGTTGCACAGTTTGGTCGGAGGCCCTATTCGTGATGTTACAACTTGAATACCGTGATTGGTCACATCAGGAAAATGGTTTCCCTAAATTATAGGCAAAATTTACTTCAAGTTTTCCAGGTCTCAGATCCTGATGGTTTTGTTTGCACACTTTTCAAGATTCTTTCCATTTGCAGAAATCAGTATTCCTTATGTTTTTGGTTTTTTGAATTTTCAAGTGGCTACTTTGAGGGGTTGCCAAATGTGATCGGTTGTTTTTCAAGAGCCGCCCTTCTGGATCCATATTCTTCATATAGCATACTCCCAGTATCCAGAAGCTTGGATCTTCAGGAAGTCATTTGACTTGTTTTCAAAGTCAAAACCAAATGCAGTTCATTGCTATTGGACAGGGTAATTTACAAAATTGTTGTAAAGAGGCGACTTGGGCGATTAAAATCTTTTCATCTATTTGGTTTCACCAGGCATCACTTTGAAGCATGGAAGAATTTCAATCATGGAATGTGTATGCCCATCGCCACATTTCGGTTACTTGATTTTGTTAGTTTTTAAAGCCAGCCCCAGAGCCCAGATGCCATTAATGAGTTAAGTTTGCGGAAATGTGAAAAGTTATTAAAAGCACCGCTAGTTTGATGTTTCATTGTCCATTTGCGGTGGATTGTTTTCAGATGATTAAGGTTACAAGAAATGGTTACAGATAAAACTTTTCCATATATGACTCCATGATTGGTGATTTAGTGCAATTGTCAATCAGAGATCTGGTTCCAGTTGTCGGATTCTATCTTTTTAAGATATTTGTTATCAATAAAAATCAATATCTTTGTGGAAAGATAACTGTATTTGGTGGTTGTCATGAGTATACTGGAGTTCCTTATTTTGCAACATTTTCAACCTTGAAAATGTCTTTTGTACTCGTGAGGTAGCAATAGTTATTAAGAGCTATGACCCTGATTCGATTGCGCATCCTATTCTAGAAGATTTTTATAGCATCAAAGTTGATAAGAAAGAATCTTTTCACAACAGATTTCTTGCAGATGTCAGCAAATGGAATGAAAGACAAAGATGCCTCACATCAATTGCATATGCATTGCGAAGTTAAAATGTAAGATTTTAAAGAAACATTTTAAAATTTAAAACGTTCCAAATGGCAAATTGGAGGGTGAAATGCAACACGTGGTTGAAGGAAGGATAGATTTCACACTATGGAATCTTTCAATCAAATGACATTGGCAAGTGTATAAGATACCTCAAAGACTGCAAAAATTCCAAAACTTTCAAGCAAATGCAACTGGCGGGTTTGATGCCAAATTCTACAGGGTAAAACCATGGAATCCAGCGCATGGTTTGGAGGAAAGAGACCATGCTTTGAAAGATTGGAGTTTGCAAAGGGGAAAAACACAGGAGTAGATACAAAAATTTAAGGCAAATGCAAAATGGTAGGCTTAATGCCAGATTCCACAACCTTGCCAACACTATGTAGATTGCGTATGAAATGAAAAGAAAGGCTACATAACATACCCTGCATAGGAAACATTGAATTGATAGTCTAGTTTTGCGCAAGCCATATGAGAAGTTTTGCAGGTTTAAAACCAAATACTACAAACTTCAAAACAAACAAAGGGTTGTACTGGAGTTCAAAGGAGGAGCCCACACCAGTTTGGAAGCCTGCGCAGCAAGGTGGAGGCATAGACAAAGGCAATATGAAACAAAGATAAAGCGTTCAAATTGTCTTAAAATGTGATGCAGTAGACCAAAACGTGAGGAGCCTGCGTAGCAAGATGACATCTGCATTTCCAACTTTGCTAACATCCTCCTTGCCAGCGTGGAGAATAATACATACCATATGAATGAGTTTTAGAGTTTTAAATGAATGCCTACGGTATGAAAGCCCACACCAATGAGAAGATTGGTTTGAGGAGTAGCTTGCTACCTACGCAAGGCATGAAGGAGGTGTCTGTGCTAGTCTTAGAGGAGAGCCAATGCATGGAGATAGACAGAGGTTTTATTTTTTAACAAATACAACTTGCCAGGTGTAAACATAGAAGGGAATGGCTGGAGTTTAAAACAAATACAATTCAATATGCAAGTGTAAGAGCTTGCGTAGGGGAGTTAAATGGATACCAAATGCATTAAACATGTGCATGTTGACAGAGAATGCTACACCAAATAGAGAAAATAATGTATCACGCATCATGAAGAAGGCTTTAAAAAGCTAAAAATGCCTAAAACATTTATCCTACATTGTCTGTGCGTGGGTATTTCTGAGCATTTAAATATGTAAACACATATATCATTGTTTGAAGTAAAGAGCAAGAGATCTTGGAGACTGTGCAGCTTGGAGTGGAGGGCTTAGTGCATGGTGGGGCCCACATTATTTTGAAGCAAAACATAGTGAAAGCTTTAAAAAACTAAGAAACTTAATCCCACATTGAGCAGGAAGTGGGATTTTGAAGAGTTTATAAGTAAAACCATACATATAGAGATATGAAGAGAAAGAGGAGGCTATGGGTGCACGTGTAGGAGCTGAAGGCTCACCTTGAAAATTGTGCCCGAGGAGAAGACACCCAAATTTTGGCAGGGCCCGCAGTGATGATGTGGCAGGTGAGGTGGCTTAAGAGGCTACAGATTTCAGTGTGAATCTTGAGGCAGCCAAAATTGACGAATGACTTAATGGCTTGATGAGAAAGATGCAAGGAAGATAAGCTTAAGCCATTAAGCCATTGGTCCATGTGGCACAAGTGACAAGTGGTGCCTAGTGGACCAGTCAGCCAATCAAAGGATGCCATGTGGCGCCTAGTAGGTGCCAAGTGGCGCAAGTCAAATGCAGTTCAGAGGTACCAATCAGAGATCAACACGTGGCACCAAGTGGACCTGCGGACCAATCAGAGGGTGGCACTTGGCACATTTTGGTGAGATGTGCAAATTTTGGATATTTTTTAATTTAAATTCATTTCAACAAATGGGTTAAAAAACTTACAACTTCAAAACAAATCAAGGGTTGACTTAATGGCTTAGGGGAAAGATGCTCACCATCTACCCTTTAAGCCATTAAGCCCAAGCAACAAGTGTCGCAAGCTGGTGCATTCTGAGGAGATAATGGATTAATTGAAATATTTAATTAAATCCATCACAAATGGCAAAGGATTAAAAAGTGAGCAACTTTAGAAAGATCCAAGGGCTGACTTAATGGCTTAATGGAAAGATGCTCACCATCTAACCACTAAGCCATTAAACCTAGGTGACAAGTGTCACAACGAGATAAAATTTGGAAAAAGGGAAATATTAATGTTAAATTTGTCCCATTTTAAATAGTCCAACTATTGAAAATTATTTTATTTCAAGTTGAAATATTTCAAACTTTTAAATACAAATTTGCATGGGAAGGCAAACTTGGACTAAAGTTTCAGAGGGAAAATTTGATCCAAACTATAGAGTATTATATGTTGCCAGAAAGGTCTCGGAATGAAGAGGAGGATTTTGCAGATAATTTGAGGGAAAATGATCAAAGGTATGCACCTACAAATGACTTTAAAGTTCCATGTCCAATGAAGATATGTTTTGATAGTGATGATGCTGATAAGGCCGTGAAATATGATACATATAATATGGACCTTTTTCCTATACTTGGGTTGGATAATTTGCAAATTGAAAGCACATATCACTGTGATAAGTTTAATGTTTCTATTTATGATGAATACGATGATGAATGTTTTGGTGTGGATTTAGTTTTTCATAAACATAGTTTCAGGATTTCTTGCTCACATCAAGATCTTGAAGACAGTAATAAGTCTGAAAGTGTTTTCTCAGCTTTGCAAATGATAGTATAGCCATTGATTGATGATACTTGTTCATGAAATGCTGATAGGAGTTTGGATCAGCAAGTTGTCTCTGATTTTGTGCAATCAAATTTTTGTTTTGAGAGATTCTTTTTTAGTTTGCAAGGTGCTGATGTAAAAGAAGTGTATTCTTTGGCACAAACTAATGTTCAGAATGTAGATGTTTTCTGCCATGAGAGTGAGCTGTAATGTTTCTTCTTCTAGCAAGTCAGGAATAGGGAAGGGTGTGAAGTTTTGATGTCACACTATGATCAACATGCACAACAGTTTAATGACTTTGTTTTTCCAAGTAATGATAAGTTTGCTGATTACCTTTTGTTTGATATATTGAAGATTCAGGGTTCTTGATCAAGTGAATGGATATGATAGCCTCAATTTACCTTGGATTTTTGGAGATAAAAATCATATGTTTGATAGAGGTAAGAGATGAACCCTATTTTGGGGCTTTGGGCCTTTGTAAATAAGCTTCTTGTTTATATAGTTTCTTTCTTTCCCTTTCAGTCGTGTGGTGTGTTTCCTTTCAATAAAGAAAAGTTCTAAGAGAAGAGTTTCAAGAGAGAAAGGAGAAATAAGTGAAGAGAAAATTTGATTTAAAGTTTTGAATGGTATGCTATACCAAGATATTCTGAAGTCCTCTGCATGACCGCATGGGGCATGCATCCACAGTCAGAGCCACCGTTGGGACTGAAAAATGCAGTAAGGGTTTTGAAGTACCATGTTAAAATTTTGCAATCTGAAGCCCTATGATCATTTTTGTGCCTATTTTCCCTGATGATATTCTGAGGTCTACCATGCATGTCAACTACTTATCACTCTTTTTTAGGCATTTGAAGACATCCTAGTTCGTCAGTTTCAAGTTTCAAGTTGTTTCGTGATGTCTTGGTCTGAGCACTCGTCAAAATATGCATTTCTTCCTAAATGTCAATTTGCTGTAACAGGCCTAGTTTGCCTTTGAATATCTTGTGTCCTATTAAGTTTCATGGCCCACCACTTTGGGTAATGTTGAGTATGTATATCAGAGAACCTATTTTTCAAATCCCAAGTCATTTCGATATGTTTTGACTAGTTTTCAAACCCCTCAAAGTTGGTAGTTTGTTGTTGTCATGCATTGTGTAATTGATCAGAATTCTGAGTAGCCCTGTTTGACTGATTGTAACTTTTGACCTTGTGACCTAATTAAAAAAATTCCTTTTGTACTCTATTATAGGGGTCATATAATTTTTGAGTCTCCATCTTCAGGTCATGACAAGTCCATTTGGTCAGTTTGCTAAGCCCATTCCATTTGCAGTTTCTATTAGTGTGCCAAACTGTCAAATGCAGATTTCTGAATGACCTACTTTGAGGTCTTACAATTTTAGACCCGGTTGAATGAAATGGAAAATTGAATACTCCCTGGTATTGTAGGCATGGAAATTTTCTACCATGAAAATTTTCAGGCCATGATGAATCCGTTTGCTCAGTTTGCCAATCCGATTCCATTTGCAATTTCTAATATTTTGATGCAGATCAGTTGCATAGTTTGGTTGGAGGCCCTATTCGTGATGTTACAACCTGAATACCGTGATTGGTCACATAAGGCAAATGGTTTCCCTGAATTATAGGAAAAATTTACTTTAATTTTTCCAGGTCTTAGATCCTGAGGGTTTTGTTTGCACACTTTTCAAGATTCTTTCCATTTGCAGAAATCGGTATTCCTTATGTTTTCAGTTTTCTATATTTTCAAGTGGCTACTTTGAGGGGTTTCCAAATGTGATTGGTTGATTGTCAAGAGACACCCTTCTAGATCCATATTATTCATATAGCATACTCCCAATATCAAGAAGCTTGAATCTTTAGGAAGTCGTTTGACTTGTTTTCAAAGTCGAAACCAAATGCAGTTCATTGCTATTGGACAGGGTAATTTACAGAATTGTTGTAAAGAGGCGACTTGGGTGATTAAAATCTTTTCACCTATTTGGTTTCACCAGGTGTCACTTTTTAGCATGGAATAATGTCAATCATGGAATGTGTATGCCCATCGCCACATTCTGGTTACATGATTTTGTCAGTTTTTAAAGCCAGCCCCAGAGCCCAGATGCCATTAATGAGTTAAGTTTGCAGAAATGTGAAAAGTTATTAAAAGCACCGCTAGTTCGATGTTTCATTGTCCATTTGCGATGGATTATTTTCAGACGATTAAGGTTACAATTAATGGCTACAGATAAAAGTTTTCCAGATATGACTCCATGATTGGTGATTTAGTGCAATTGTCAATCGGAGATCTGGTTCCAGTTGTCGGATTCTATCTTTTCAGGATATTTGTTATCAATAAAAATCAATATCTTTGTGGAAAGATAACTATATTTGGTGGTTGTCATGAGTATACTGGAGTTCCTTATTTTTCAACATTTTCAACCTTGAAAATAGGGTACAAATTTATCTTGTGTCTTTTGTACTCGTGAGGTAGCAATAGTTATTAAGAGCTACGACCCTGATTCGATTGCGCATCCTATTCTAGAAGATTTTTATAGCATCAAAGTTGATAAGAAAGAATATTTTCACAACAAAGTTCTTGTAGATATCAGAAAATGGAATGAAAGACAAAGATGCCTCACATCAATTGCATATGCATTGCAAAGTTAGAATGTAAGATTTTAAAGAAACATTTTAAAATTTAAAACGTTCCAAATGACAAATTGGAGGGTGAAATGCAGCACGTGGTTGAAGGAAGGATAGATTTCACACTATGGAATCTTTCAATAAAATGACATAGGCATGTGTATAAGATACCTCAAAGACTGCAAAAATTCCAAAACTTTCAAGAAAAATGCAACTGGCGGGTTTGATGCGAAATTCTACAGGGTAAAACCATGGAATCCAACGCATGGTTTGGAGGAAAGAGACCATGCTTTGAAAGATTGGAGTTTGCAAAGGGGAAAAGCATGGGAGTAGATATAAAACTTTAATGCAAATGCAAAATGGCAGGCTTAATGCCAGATTCCACAACCTTGCCAACACTATGTAGATTGCGTATGAAATGAAAAGAAAGGCTACATAACATACCCTGCACAGGAAACATTGAATTGATAGTCTGGTTCTACACAAGCCATATGAGAAGTTTTGCAGGTTTAAAACCAAATACTACAAAATTCAAAACAAACAAAGGGCTATGCTGGAGTTCAAAGGAGAAGCCCACGCCAGTTTGGAAGCCTGCGCAGCAAGGTGGAGGCATAGACAAAGGCAATATGAAACAGAGATAAATGGTTCAAATTGTCTTAAAATGTGATGCAGCAGACCAAAACGTGAGGAGCCTGCGTAGCAAGATGACAACTGCATTTCCAACTTTGCTAACATCCTCCTTGCCAGTGTGGAGAATAATACATACCATATGAATGAGTTTTAGAGTTTTAAATGAATGCCTGCGGTATGAAAGCCCACACCAATGAGAAGATTGGCTAGAGGAGTAGCTTGCTGCCTGCGCAAGGCATGAAGGAGGTGTTTGTGGTAGTCTTAGAGGAGAGCCAACACATGGAGATAGATAGAGGTTTTGTTTTTTAACAAATACAACTTGCCAGGTGTAAACATAGAAGGGAATGGCTGGAGTTTAAAACAAATACAATGCAATATGCAAGTGTAAGAGCTTGCGTAAGGGAGGTAAATGGATACCAAATGCATTAAACATGTGCATGTTGACAGAGAATGCTACACCAAACAGAGAAAATAATGGATCGCACATCATGAAGAAGGCTTTAAAAAGCTTAAAAGGCCTAAAACATTTATCCCACATTGTCTATGCGTGGGTATTTCTGAGCCTTTAAATATGAAAACACATATATCATTGTTTGAAGTAAAGAGCAAGAGCTCTTGGAGACTGTGCAGCTTGGAGTGGAGGGCTTAGTGCGTGGTGGGGCCCACATTATTTTGAAGCAAAACACAATGAAAGCTTTAAAAAACTGAGAAACTTAATCCCACATTGAGCAGGAAGTGGGATTTCAAAGAGTTTATAAGCAAAACCATACAGATAGAGATATGAAGAGAAACAAGAGGCTATGGGCACGCACGCAGGAGCTGAAGGCTCACCTTGAAAACTGTGCCTAAGGAGAAGACACCCAAATTTTGGCAGGGCCTGCAGTGATGATGTGGTGGGTGAGGTGGGTTAAGAGGCTGCAGATTTTGGCGCGAATCTTGAGGCAGCCAAAATCGATGAATGGCTTAATGGCTTGATGAGAAAGTTGCAAGGAAGATAAGCTTAAGCCATTAAGCCATTAGTCCACATGGCACAAGTGAAAAGTGGTACCTAGTAGACCAGTCAGCCAATCAGAGGATGCCACGTGGTGCCCAGTAGGTACCAAGTGGCGCAAGTCAAATGCAGTTCCGAGGCACCAATCAGAGTTTGACATGTGGCGCCAAGTGGACCTGTGGACCAATCAGAGGGTGAAACTTGGTGCATTCTGGTGAGATGTACAAATTTGGGATATTTTTTAATTTAAATTCATTTCAGCAAATGGGTTAAAAAACTTGCAACTTCAAAACAAATCAAGGGTTGACTTAATGACTTAGGGGAAAGATGCTCACCATCTACCCTTTAAGCCATTAAGCCCAAGTGACAAGTGTCACAAGCTAGTGCATTCTGAGGAGATAATGGATTAATTGAAATATTTAATTAAATCCATCACAAATGGCAAAGGATTAAAAAGTGAGCAACTTCAGAAAGATCCAAGGGCCGACTTAATGGCTTAATGGAAAGATGCTCACCATCTAACCACTAAGCCATTAAGCCTAGGTGACAAGTGTCACAATGAGATAAAATTTGGAAAAAGGGAAATATTAATGTTAAATTTGTCTCATTTTCAATAGTCCAACTATTGAAAAGTATTTTATTTCAAGTTGAAATATTTCAAACTTTTAAATAAAAATCTACACGAGAAGGCAAACTTGGACTAAAGTTTTAGAGGGCAAATTTGATCCAAACTATAGAGTTTTATATGTTCCAGAAAGGTCTCAGAATGAAGAGGAGGATTTTGCAAATAATTTGAGGGAAAATCAAATTAGATTTTTGCAGTTTTAGTTTGAGCAGTTGCAGATATTTTTTGGGGACAGACAGGTGTCGGTGACTGGGTTGTTTTCCCTTTCTCCTATATCTGGTTTTTTCTCCATTGTAACAGGGATGGTGAATGTACAGCTGCATATCAGACATGATATTATTGTTTAGTTTTGAAGCTTTATGTCTTTTGAATGTTTTGAAGCATAAATACATTAATGAAATACAGTGGAATCTCCAGTTTTAGATCTATGGTGTCTTTTTGTAGTTTTATTCATGCTCTTGTATGTTTAGTCTGTAAGGCATTCTAAACATGCTGGTTACAAGGTAACTATGCAATTATTTATGAGCTTCCTTCAAGGAAGGAATCAATCTTGTGAGTAATCCCAGAGGGCTGGATATTAATATAAAAATCTGATAGATAGATGTGAAAATGAAAGGATAGTTTGTAAGGCACTATGTCTGGGATCTCGTTTGTGTTCTTATTAATTGGTTTTCTGTAGATTTACATTTCATTGGACTCTTTGCCCTGGATTAGGCACTAGTATAAGTTCTAAAAGGTAGTTCTCATCATCAACATTCAAATATTGAAAATATTTTACTTTTTGTTTATGAACATGAATGTCCAAAATCTGTACTGAATAGTACAGACATTGTTGGTGATTCTTTAAAGAAATAAATCCATGGGTTAGCCTTCCTAGTTTTGAGAACTTAAAAAGGAGAAGGATTATAAATCCTTAGTCCACTATGAGATTCTCTATGATTCAGTGAGTCAGTAAGTAGGTACACCCGCCTGAGTTTGTGGAGCTCGAAGCAAAAGGAGGATCAAATCCTCATCAATTAGCCTTTTCTTGCCCCTCAGTTTGTATGAAGAAGCAGATTCATGTGAGTTGCACTAAGATCCCCAATTTTAGTTTGCATATTATCTTTTAGAACTGAAGGATACAAGAAAAAGAGCTAACACAGCCTCCTAGCAATATCCAAAAAGTTTGATCGCCTCCTTGCAATATCCATGCATTGCATATCCTGCAATCATCACAGTCTATGAGACTGAGTTTGGATTGTACATTTTGTCAAACAGTTTGTGTGCCTCCATTATGCTTCCACATTTTTAATACACATCTATTAGGGCATTCACAAGTACAACATCTAATAAACATCTCCTTTTGATTATTCTTTGATGGATTTCCATACCCTTTCCCAAAGCACAAAGCTTGCCAGAAACTAGGAGGATGTTGGCTAAAGTTAATGAATCTGGCTATGAATATGATAATTGTATTTTCTTAAAATTCTCCAATGTATTTTCAACAAGACCATTTTGTGCATAACCCACAATCATCGTATTCCATGATACCACATTTCCTTCAGGTGTTTCCTCAAACAAATCACGTGTCTTTTGTATGCTTCCACATTTACATACATGTCCATCAGGGTAGTCACCACCACTATATTTGACAAAAACCCATCTTCAATTACTTTTTGGTGAATTTCCCTACCCTGTTCTAAAGCTCCCATTTTGGCACATGCTGGAAGAATGC
>MU223610.1:2621656-2633729 GCA_018584345.1 Thuja plicata
AAAGGTGATTCACAAACCTTCCATTTACAAATTTCATGACTCAAGGTGAATCATGGTGAGGCAAATTTTAATGTGTTTCCCACACAACATGATACTTGATATTGCATTTTCTCAAGGATAGGATTTTCAGAGATTTTGTTCACTTCAAATGGATCTTATTGGAAACAAGAATTTGCAATTTGGTTGAACACGGGCTCAAAATTTTGGCTTAGTTGTGAGGATAATTCATTTGGATGTTTGGACCTCTTGCTCGTTGTACTTAAAGGTAATGTCAACACTGAGTTTTGATTGATTTTAGAACTTAGATAAAAATAATTCAAACTTTGACTGAAGCATTTTCTTGCTAGATGGTATAATAAATTAATAATATGTTAAATCTGCAGGAGAGGAGAGCTTGCAGGAATGGATACAGGATCCATCAAATCCTCACTTAGGGCTTCTGAGGCTTAAAATAAGTGGTATGATGATTCAATCCCTTGTTATATAGGACGTTGATTGTTAGCTCCAAAAGATTTGTAAATTTGAAAGCAAGCTTCTGAAGTCTAATTTCATATCTTATGTTTTAGTGAGACCTTGCATTCTCCTCTATGATTTTAATCTTCCTATATCACAACTATGTTTTCTTGACTTAAAAGTTATTGTGTTTGGATCTTCTCTTCATTGCTACTCTCCTTGAACATATAACTTGAATACAAATGGTGCCTTAGATACCACATATTCTATTCTACTACACTTAGGAGATCTATTGTTTTATTGATTATAAAAGTTTTTCTCTTAGCAACTTGCTCTTCTATGTTGTAAAAAAATTTGTTTAGGAACTCCTCATGTAAGCTACTATCTATTGTGCATATTTATTGATTACAAATTTACCTTTATCACCTTCTATTCTATACTAGGAAACTTTAAAGTTCTATTGTTTTATTGATTGCAAGAGTTGTCCTTTTAACAAATTTCTCTTCGATGCTGCTACATAGGTTGTTTAGGACCTTCTCTTGTATGTTACTATCCTTTTGGAATCTTTTTTGATTATAAATTTTACCTTCATCGCTTCTATTCTATACTAATACACTTTAAATATTTATTGTTTTATTGATTGCAAAAGTGGTCCTTTTAGCAACCTCCTCCTCTATGCTGTGAAAAAAGTTGTTTAGGACCTCATCTTCTTATCCTTTGGAAATTTCTTAGAAATTTAATACTCTTTTCTACATCTTCCAAATCCATTTTTTTTATTGATTACATAAATTATGTTCACAAAATCCTCTTCTATACTATTGTGGAGTCAGTTCTAAGCACAAACCTTGTATTCCGTTCTATCAAGATTGTGATGTTTGATGTTCTATTATAGATTATTATAAAGTTATAAACAATGATTGATGTGTTAGCAACCTCCTCTTCTATGCTACTATACTCACTAATAGAGAGAAAATTGTTCTTTTGATAACATGTGGCATGGTGGCTCTATGTATTTATGCCTTCTGTATGTGACAATCAAATCAAATCCATGTTCTTTTTGTTCTCAGGCCATGGGGAGACAAAATATGTAATGAAGGAGGATGGGAATTATTATTTTGTTGTGGGAAACTTCAATCAACATAGTGCAGAGGTATTATGAGCCTTTATACATGGGAAAAAAAGCATTTCGTCAAATGATTTTTACTTATTATGTTTTTCCAGTATAACATTACATAGTATCATAGTTTTGGAATCAGTCGTATATAAATATCAATTAAATCTTCATGACTCATCTTTCAGTAGTAGTGATTCACAAGAACTTAGGAAGAAAGATGGGTTCTTGCAAGCACATACTCATGAAAGATTGTTCGTGAAGATTGACTCATATTAATATGGATTCCCATAATAGATATTGAACATTTTTTTAGACTTGAAATAGTGAGGAATTGGATCTTCTTTTTACAGGTTGTGATGAGGTTAAATTTTACATCCAAAATGTACAACACCCGAACTGCCAATTACAAGTGTTCAATGGGAAAGGACTTATGTGTTGTGAAGCTTTCAATCCTTCAAAATAGTTATGCACTTCTAACAACTCCATCTCGAAGCAATATAACTGTATGACACTTCTAATCATTTTTAACCTACATTTTTAGGCATTAGGAAGAAATTTATGTTAAAGAGGGATAATTATTAAAAAACATTCCAAGTAGACTTTTAAGCTCTAGAATTTTTTAAAAACAACATTCCAAGATGAGTACTAAAAAAAAGTATGCAAAGTAACACAAATACCTGAAGATAAATATCTAGACTAATCACCGACCAAGATGCCATTGATGATTAATTTGGATATTTATCTTCAGGTGTTTTTTTTAACATTCCATATTGGTTGAACTTCCAACTAACTTTGGTCGAAACCCTCACCAATAATGGTCTACATATTGACAATTCTGTGTCAAAATTCTGCGTCGTGGGTTTGGCATCCTGGTCGGATGGCCCAAACATTTCGATCGACATTGGTCGAAAGTTCATCAAATAACCTTGTCAATTGCAGATATCAATTTTGATCAAGACTGACGTAGATCATTCGACATGAACAATGATGTGTCACAATTTTGACTAGTAAAATAGCGACGAAACTATTGGTGGATTATTCAATGGACCTGGGTCGACAAATTGACTAATTAAAGGTCAAAAATTGACACAAAATATATTAGTGTATACATGTGTGTATATATATACACATACATGTATATACACACATACACATATATACACACACACATATATATGTGTATATACACACATGTATACATACATACACATATATGTGTATATATACACACATACACACATTTATGTATATATACACATATACACACATACACACACACACACACACACACACATTTACACATCTATCATGTCACGAATCCGACGAGATATTAAATTTGCTTTTGTAAAAATTGGAATTGGAATTCAAAATTCCAATTCCACCTATTTAGCTGGAAGATTGATATGCTCATTTTGGGGAAAAATGAGAATTTTGTAATTCCAATTCCATTTTTATTCATGGACCCAAACATGGAATTTGGCATTATCCGAAATTAGATAATGCCAATTCCAGTCATATTCCAGGAAACAAACGGGCCCTAAGGGAAGGATATGTTTGGAGGGAATGTAATAATAGGTGGTGATTTCAATGCTATCGTGATAAAAATGGAGGTTTGGGTGGTAGTAAGAAGGTGATGTTGGAATTTCAAAATTTTGCTAGAGCAATGGAAATTATAGATTGCATTCCAAAAGATAGTCTTTACACATGAACAAACAAAAGAATAGGATTTACAAAAATTTCAAAAAGGCTGGAGAGGTTCTTTGTGGGTCAGGATATGATAAAGGATGACATTTATTATGAATCAAACATCCTCATATCATCAATCTTAAATCATTTTCCAGTCTTACGGGAAATCAAGGATAATGAGAATCCAAGACATGGTTTTTTCAAATTCTCTAGCATGTGGTGGAGGGGCCCAAATTTGGTGGATCTCCTAGAAGAATGGTGTAAGGAGAGTGACATTTTTAAAGGTACAATCTCTTTTTTTTTTATGAAAAGAATCAAATTTTATAAACCAAAAATTGAAAATATGGAATAAAGAAGTACTCAAAAACATTTGTAAAGAAAAAATAGTAGAAGGTAAAATTGAAGAATTGAATGCTAACGTGATGCAAAGTGGAATGTTTGAGGAATATTACATAAAAGAGAAAGAATTCAAAAATATTTTATCGGAATTGCTTGCTAGGGAGGAGATGTTTTTGAAAGAAAAAGTGAGGGAGAATTGGCTAGCGGTGGGAGATTTAACCACAAAATTATTCAATGCTTCTGTTAAATGCATGAGAGACAATAATAGAATTGATAATATTATTTCAAGTAATATACATATTATCTCAAATGAGAAGGGATTAAATAATAAGTAATGCAATACTTTAAAGAGATTTTGGTAGAGAAATATTTGAACAATCCTCTTATGGAATCATATATTATTAATTGCATCCCTCATTGTGTTAGTGATGAAGATAATAAGTTGCTTATGGAGGAATTCTCTTTGGAATAAATTAGAACAACCATCTTTCAATTACATCCTGATAAATCTCCTGTTCTAGATGGATTCACCACAAAATTTTACCAAAGATGTTGGAGTTTCATGGGGCCAAATGTTCTCAAGTTGGTGGCGTTACTCTTATTGCACATTGAAGTTTTCATTAGTATGCATGTACATAAAATAGACAGTCACTAACAGAGTCAAACAAGACAATTGATATATATCACCAAAGAGTAGAGTTTACCGAGAGCACTGATCATGCCCAGAGTTAACTGAGTGCAGGGATACCCAAGTACACAGACCTTACCTAGCAATAGACAACACCGAGCTACACAAGAATAACCAAACACCAGTATAACTGAGATAAACTGACTACACCGAGCACCGAGAGACAACTTTTACCGAGTGGACCAGAGGCCACCTAAAAGTTTGTTATGGTACATTACTCTATGTAACTAATTTGAGCTGACCTAGATAACAGTTTACAGGACCAAGGAGGACATTAATTATAGATTTCCAACATTAATTGTTTATGTCTCCTATGTTTATTTGATCAAGGTAAATTTTGTAATCGTTGATCTTAGGATAAGGATATAACTGTTGAACCCTAATTAGGCCACATAATTTGATATATAATTGTATAACTGTCATTGTGTAATGTATGTTGATCAAGCAATGATCAAGTAGCCACCATACTACGAACATTAAATATCATACAAGGGTTTTAAGGACAAAGACTACACAACAGAATTCAATTTTTAGAACTAAGGCAAGGCTACTGAGAAGAACGGAGTAGAAGGTATTATCATTCACATTGAGGTGATATGTTATGTATGAACTTAATGGATTTGTATCAGAAATTTTGAGATTGTATATGTTTCAGATCAAACTTTCTATTGCTCTCTAATAATTATAATAGACACCTAAATCTCTTAATAGAGTAGACTTAACAGTCTTTTTGTAAATCTCTTAACTGAGCGCACACATAGATTGTGTTGCTAAATCCTAATACAAGGTATATCTAGTTGATCTTTTTTTACTCCTAACAGGGTATGATCATCAGAAGTGATCATTGTTTGTAAGCTTTAACATACTTTCTTTATTACTGCAGTAGTGAAGTTTTGTGGGTCTCATCCCCACCGCAGTTTTTACCTTCTAACAGGGGTTTTCTGCGATACCAAAATATTAGTGTCATGTGTACTTCATTTCATGTATGTGTAATGTTTATTTTACATGCATTTACATTTCAGCATTGATACTATATGTTTGGTGTATGCAATCTACTCAGTCGGTTAATACAGTATAGTGATTACAAGGATTTGATTAAAAGTTTTTAAGGGAACTGATTCACCCCTCCCCTCTTAGTACATATCCTTTCTATTATCCAAACAATTGGTATCAGAGCTAGTTCTCTTTTTCACAAGGTCTAATCATTGAAGAGAAAATATCTTAAAATGGAAAGGTATACACTTGAGAAAACTATTGAAAATCCAAAATTACTGTTGCAGATATATGTTGAACAGTACAAAGAAGATAAAGAAAAACTCAGGGAGATGTTGATTAAGAGAAAGGACATGGCACTTCACTGTTGTGAGACTGATTATCATGAATACGAGATTCATGACCCATTTGATACATCTGGATCTGAATCTTGTAGCATATCTGATGCATATGAAGGAATCATATCAAAACTATCTTAAAGCAATCAACAACTTATTGAACAAGTGAAAGCACTGCAGACCGGTCAAGATACACAAATGGTTAGAATGGTTGAAGTCTTGAATGATGAAAAGAATGCTAAAGAAAATAGAAACATGGTTGTTGATGACAGAAGACAGATGACTGAAAAGTTACAAGAGAAAGAAACTGAGATATTGAGACTTACTGAACAATACTTTGAGCTCACCTATCAAGTGGTTGCTCTGAGTCATGAGGCAAACCGAGTGAATACTGAAATTGCAAGAAGAATAGAAGCCATTGGTGTATTGAGAGAAGAAAATGAAAAATTGAGAAATGAATTGAAGATTTTACAGCAACATAATGAAGTGATAAAGAGATCTGAAGATAGTACTAAAAGAATGGATGAATTTTTGAACTACCAAAGAAGATTGAACAACAATATCGGATTAGGGTATACCAAGCAAGGAGAATCATCAAATCAAGCTAAACAAAGGAATTCATACTCAATTCCTAAGCCAAAGAAGCCCTCTTGCAATCATTGTGGAAAAATAGGCCACACATCAAAAGTCTGCCGAAGCAAATCAAAAGGTATTCCTAGAAACCCTCCTAAATTCAAAGGTATTTTCTATAGTTGTAATAAGAATGGATATCAGGCACATGAGTGTAGATCCAAGTTGAACAAACCACAAAAGAAACCATATATGGATAAATATTGTAAGAACTACAATATGAATGGTCATAGAACACAAGCATGCAAGAAAAACACAAAGCAAATTTGGAAGCCTAAAGGACAAGAAATGGTAAATCAACCGAGAAGACAAGGCAATACTTATGCATGGGATTATAAGACTTGGATCAATTGTGAATCATGTGGTAAATATGGGCACATTGCAGAAAACTATACGAAACTATGGGGAGTCAAGTCTAGGAATTGGTCAAGCTCTGGAATGACATGTTCTCACTGTCAGAGAGTCGGTCACATAAGAAAAGATTATGCAGACCAAATAAACACTTATGGGAATGGAAATAAAATTGATGAAATTGTGAGGATCAGAAATCAAATTTGGAGAAAAGAATCAAATGATAATGCAGGACCAAGCACAATAGTCAGTGACACCTCATCCAATGGGTTAGGTGGCTCCACCATCTCCAACTGAGCAATACAAGCAGGTATGGAACTATGTTTTGTAATGCTATATTTTACATCAGCTCTTGTATTCATTATACATATGCCAAATTAAAATGAATAAAGATGCACAGTGACAATACATGTTTGATTACTTTGATCTAGTAAAGTCAGTTAATATGTTCAGAGTTACAATTGTCAGTCGGTGAAAATGTGATGAGACAACCGAGTTGTTGCGACAACCGAGCATTTGTACCATTTACCGAGCTAAAATATTTTGTGTTACCTGAGCTAAATGTTTGTTCACTGAGTGGTTTGTTAAGATCATTTATTGCACCGTCCAAAGTTATTTTCTATAAATTTGGTCGATGTGAGCTCATTTTCTCACAATGCAATCATAGAGCAGAACATAGGATAGACAAAAAAGTTGCAGAAAGTTTTATTGGAGCATTCAACAGAGATTTTAGCGCATTTCGAGCATACAGAGGTTAGTTATTATGCATTCTAAACTCACAGAGTTATTTGATCATCATTTTACAGAAGCCCTAAATCAAAAATCCATGGCATCTTCATCTCACACAAAACAAGCTAAGCTGGTAAGGACAAGAAGGTTTTTCTGATCAAGAACTCCACCTGCACGAAACCTAACTATAATGTTCACCCACAAGTTGCAGCACAACCAGATGACAAAGGTGCATTTTCATTGATCCCATCTAGGGTTTTGTTTGTACAAGACATGCGTGCCTATATACAGTACAAGATAGGTGACATTGGAGACTTTGAACTTATTTCTACTTTCCAAGCATTGTGCACATACACAAAACTAAAGGATGAGCATAAACATTTGGAAGTTAATGGGTTAACCAATGCCCTAAATTTTCTAAAGGTTTTTTAGAATGAATGGATCTGCATTTTACTTGATGACATGCAACTGATTGAATGTTTGACAATGTTAAGTTGAAGATAATGCAAGACATTAAATCAGTTAATGTATTGTATTGTCATTGATGTCAACTTGATATCATCTGTACAGTCATGTACATAATGCCAAAGACTTCAGAGAACCAAAGGAATCAAATTTATGCTTTCAGCAATGCATAAAAGTCAAGTATTCACTAAGTGACAAACAACACCGATGAAGTGCACACCGATGGACAGAGCAAAGAATAACAATCACAGTGATACATGACAATCAAAAGCATAGTGTTTCCCGACGAAGCAAAACCATAGTGATTCCCAACGAGCAAAGTCAGAAGGTTTCCCAATGAGAAAAATTCTAATGATGCCCGATGGACAGAGATCACAAAGCTAACTAGAGTCTCACCGATGGAACTGTCAGTTGTCACCGACGACTAACTGCAGTGGTGACCGATAGAATAGAGAGTTCACAAAATAATAAAATATCTAGTTGGCAGAGCTAAAAATAGACTTAACTGGTTGTCTAATTTGTTTTATTCGACCAGAGATAAGTGATTGATTTAAAGATGATTTTTAGAGTTGGCAAGAAGATATCTACGAGACAAATCAAGAGTTATGCTTTAAATCTAATTGGCTGGATTGTTTATCATGCTAAGAATCAAGAATCAAGAAATAATGAATATTATGTCTATATAAGAGACAAGCTTAATTAATTTACAAATGGGATTAAGGGGAGTGAATAAAAAGAGGATGCTGAAGAGAAATCGATGAAGAACAACTTCATGCAGTGCTGATCAAACAAGCTGAAGGAAGAGCTAAGGAATTCTACAGACATCGACGAACAGTGAGCACAACATCACAAAGAAGAAAGCATGGAGCACAAGGATTAAATTGATACATTGGTTAGAGAGGTAATGTACATAAATAGATATGAAAATATTTAATTCAAAGTTGCAATATGAACAGGTCATAGTGTTTCAGTTTAACCATTGAAGTATCAAGTCTCTCAACCGAGCAGGACTTAACAATCTTCTATATATTGAGGTACATCTCAAGGAGTGCCAAAAAGGTTGATTCATGAAAGTAGCATTGGACTTGCCCGATACCTATTGACAGTCTAAGAAGGAGGCTAATTCAAGGATGGTAGCAATATATGCCTGATACTAAGTGACAACCTCTATGTATAAAATCCTCTAACAAGGTTGCACTTAACAGTGTGTTTTTAACTTTTAACAGGGTTGGCTCCTAACAGGGTTCACTTCAAAATAGTAAAAATTTGGGGTACCGGTCCTAGTGGTTTTTCCCTTAACAGGGTTTCCACATTAAAAATTCATGTGTTATGTGTGTATGATTCATTTCTTTACTGTTTTGCATCTTACATAGCTAACTCTGGATTGATCGGTATACTCTACTTATTTACTGAGTTTCTGTAAATAGTTATACTGCTTATCGGTAATCAAGAAAGAATAAGGATTGACAGAGAAAATCGATAGACAGTTAATCATTATTAGTACTTCATGGCATGCATCTTGTAGGGACATAATAATCTAAGGTTTACTGATTGGTGGTTAAGTTTGAAGGATACATTTTTGAGGTCACTGATTCACCCCCCCCCTCTCAGTTATTACTAAGAATTGGTATCAGAGCTTGAGTGCTTAGAAAGGAAGGTTTCAAGACCTAAGTCAAGATCACAAGATGAACAGATGAGATGTGCCCAAGTTGAACAAAGACAAATTTTCTTCATGGAAATGTAGGAAAAGACTCCACTTATCAGGTATTGGTAATGATGTTACTCAATTCCTAGATACTAAATATGTGTTTCCCACAGGAGTATTGACAGTAGATAAATTGAGAGAGAAGCATGAGCACAATTGTATGGTCATAGAGATTTCTTCCTTACTCTTTGATGTTGAATTTGAAGATGTCAAAGATTGCAAAACTGCAAAGAAGATGTGGGACAAACTGAAGCTTGTACATGGAGGTGACACAAATGTTCTGAGAGCCAAGGCAGAAAGCCTTAGAGGAAAGTTTAATGATCTCATAATGAAAGAAGGAGAAAACATCATACAATACAACACACAAATCAAAGTAGTCAATGCTATACAAGGAGTTGGAGGTACACTTGAAGATGAGATAGTGGTAAGTAAAATCTTAAGAACCTTATTACCTGTATATGCTATTAGAGTTTCTGCCATTCAAGAAATGAGAGAAGTAGCAAACAATATAGTTACTCTTGATAGCTTAATTGGTAGACTAATTTCATTTGAGATGAATAACTTTGATAATAGTGTCTTACCAAACTTAGAGTCTGCATTTAAGTCTTCTATGAGAATAAGCAAATCAATTCATAGACACACATCTAGAAGAGATATTGAAAGTGAAAGTGAAGAAGAAGATCTAGATGAAATAGAAGCACTTATGGCTAGAAGAATGCAGAGAGGAAAAGGTAAATACAAAGCCAAGTTACCACTTGTATTCTTTAATTGTAAAGAGATTGGACACTTTGCTGCAAGATGTCCTAACAGAAGAAAAGATGACAGAGTTAATGACAGATCTTTTAAGAAGAAATCTGACATAGGTGATAACAAGGATTACAGAAGCTACCGACAATCAGAAAGAAGAGATACCCGAGAATGCAAGGACAAAGGAAAGAAAGCCAACTACCTAGCTTTTTGCAAAGATGAAGATACTGACACTGAACTTGATGAAGACATCAAGATGGTGTTTGTGGTTGTGAAAGATGATTCAAATCAAGATGAAAGGTATGTAGAAACTACACTCATATCTAAGGTTAGCAAGAATGACATCTGGATTATAGATAGTGGCTTCACTCACCACATGACTGGTGGCAAAGAAAATTTTAATACTTTTTAGTATTATAATGGTGACATAGTAAGAATGGGTAATGATACACCTTGTCTAGTTGAAGGTAAAGGAACTATAATGTTGAATAACCTGATTAAATGTGAAAATTATTATTGGGTAAAAGGATTGAATTATAATCTATTGAGTGTTTCTCAACTGAATAATTCAGGTCACAGAGTTGCATTTGAGAATAAGAAGGCAAAGATCTTCAATGAATCAAGAAGATTGATTGGTACCGGTGAACAGACAAAATGTAACTTATTCTATCTGAATGATACTAACACCACTTGCTTAATGACTAGAAACAAAGATATATGGTTGTGGCACAAACAATTGTGTCATGTAAATTTTGACAACATTATGAAAATAAGAAAAAGGAGAAATGTAAGAGGCTTACCGACGATGTCAAAGCCCAACAACATCATGTGCAAGAATTGTCAAAAAGGTAAAATGACAAAGTCTAGTTTCAAAAGTAAAACCCATACATCTGATGATATTATAGAATTAGTCCATACTTGATTGTGCTAGAACACCGATGATAGAGAAAGGAATCACCCAAATCTACTTGAGGGAAGCTATCAGTACTGCTGTCTACACATTAAATAGAGTACAATTGAAGGACACAAAGAAGACACCCTATGAGCTATGGTATGGTAAAACACCCAATGTAAGTTACTTCAAAATCTTTGGTAGTCAATGTTATGTCTTAAAAGATAATAGAAATGGAAATCTTGACGCCAAGAGTGATGAAGGTATCTTTATAGGGTATTCCACCAGAAGCAAGGCTTATAAATGTCTTATTAAGGCCTCTAACAAAATTGTTGAAAGTGCAAATATAAAGATAGATGAATTTGCAGAAAAGAATGAGATGGAAAGCACAAAAGAACTAGAGGACTACAACAAGTTTGTATATTGTGAAGAACCTAACACTCTACTTGAGAAACAGTGCTTAATTCCAGAGCAATAGAATGTTGTAACCGACGATCAAGCTGCAAATATCGACGGTTAGGATATTGATCAAAATAATGTGCATGGTGATGAAGAACAGAATGAAGGAAAAAATGATGATCAAGATGATAGACAAAGAGCCGAACCAGTTCTTGCCAGATATGTAAGAAGGAACCATCCAGAGATCCAGATCATAGGAGATAAGAAAGTTGGTACAAGAATAAGAAGTAAGTCTCTAAACACAAGTTGTTTAATTTGTGAGTTTGAGCCAAAATATGTCAATGCTGTGCTTGATAATGAAGAATGGATAAGTGCTATGAATGATGAGATTAAGCAGATTAAAAAAAACATGACATCGTCACTTGTGCCAAGACCAGATGACAAGAATGTCATTGGTACTAAATGGATATTCAGGAACAAGCTGAATGAGAATGGAGAAGTCACAAGAAACAAAGAAAGACTAGTATGCAAGGGGTATGCACAA
>MU223610.1:2636962-2653057 GCA_018584345.1 Thuja plicata
TATATTGAGGTACATCTCAAGGAGTGCCAAAAAGGTTGATTCATGAAAGTAGCATTGGACTTGCCCGATACCTATTGACAGTCTAAGAAGGAGGCTGATTCAAGGATGGTAGCAATAGATGCCTGATGCTAAGTGACAACCTCTATGTATAAAATTCTCTAACAAGGTCACACTTAACAGTGTGTTTGTAACCTTTAACAGGGTTGGCTCCTAACAGGGCTCACTTCAGAAGAGTGAAAATTTAGGGTACCTGTCCCAGTGGTTTTTCCCTTAACAGGGTTTCCACATTAAAAATTCACGTGTTATGTGTGTATGATTCATTTCTTTACTATCTTGCATCTTACATAGCTAACTTTGGATTGATCGGTATACTCTGCTTATTTACTAAGTTTCAGTAAATAGTTATACTGCTTATTGGTAATCAAGAAAGAATAAGGATTGACAGAGAAAACTGATAGACAGTTAAACATTATTAGTATTTCATGGAATGCATCTTGTAGGGACATAATAATCTGAGGTTTATTGATTGGTGGTTAAGTTTGAAGGATAAATTTTTGAGGCCACTAATTCACCCCCCATCTCAGTTATTGTTAACAGTACTTAGCAGGGTACATGAAGGAAAACTAGGGCTGGATGAACCTAAGAAGATAACCAGATATGTTATCCATGTTGTCATAGGTTATCCAATCTCAGATAAAACCAAAGCACTTAGGCACCTACCAAGAACTGAGTTGGAAAAGCTTACAATAGCTGAGTGGGATGGTAGAGGTTTGAAGGCTAACTGTATTAGTGATCCTGAACTGAGATTAAGAGTATATGCAATTGGATATAAGATATTCCAATCCAATAGATTAAACAATGTACCTTGTGGAGTTGTGGACTTAGCCTACAAGATTGTGAAGAAGGGACTGAAACTGGATCTTTCCGAGCTACTGATGAAGTAGTTAGAAGAAAACATGAGAACCATTTAGTCATCAAAGACAAATACATGTAATTTTGGTTCATTACTACTGTGTATATTCTTCTATATGAAAAATTTCTTTCCATCTATTGACAGAGTCAAATGGAAAATAGATAGACCAGTTACAATTCAAGTAGATGAAATGATCAAAAGTCTAGGTCAAAATTTTGAACCAATAATGAATGTGTATTTTTCCAAGTTTAAACCATAATGGAAAAGAAATCCCAGATTCCTAATCAATTGGTAGAATAATATAAAGATGAAATATGTTTTGTGGTAGACACAGATACAACATTGATAAAAGCAACAGATCCAAGGAATGCTTGGCTAGCCCCACTATATTATGAGTTAGATATTGATGTTGCCTCTGATGTAATTGAGAAATTATTGAAATAACCTGTTAACAAAACTCTTATGAGATTTGGAACCTATGAAGAGGCAAAAATGAGAATTTCAATCAATTTACAAGTACTATAATTGGGAAGGAAAAAGACCAGAATAGTTAAAACATTGAAGAGGAAACTTGATATTAAAGATGAGGACTTAAACAAATCAGAAGATGAAACTAGGGAGCACACCTTAGTCAGTCAACAAGATACCAAATCTGAACATGATGAAGCCACCGAATCAGATGACACACCAGTCAAGGCACCAAAGGCCAAAAAGGGCAAAGGGATAAAGACAGAGTCTTCACCGAAGACCAGATCACAAACAGTGAAAGCTGATTCACCACCTTTAAAGAAAGGTGTAGCATATTTAACCAAGCCATCACCGAAGTTCACTTACCAATCAAAGAAAATGAAGAATACATGTCCAAGACCAAAGAGGAGATATTTGAGGAACAAAGGTGACAAGGATGATTCTGATGATAATCAAGATCAATTCAAGGTTGTATAAAATATACCACCACAATCTATTGATGATATTGCATAAGCAATCAAGACAACCAGACAATTAGGACATCCTAAGATACAAGCATTTGCTGATCTGACTACCGAGAACAAGAACAAACTTGAAGAAACAAAAATAGGTATGATGATAAACTTGAAACAACATGTAGTTGAGTTTGCTACTTCTATACCAATTGAGTTATATGATAGGATATTTGTAAGATGGACATATGCACTACAAATCGAGAAACATATGAGAGAAGCAACTCTCACACTTATTATGGAAGATTGCACAGTTGATGAGATACAGGATATCATGAAGAAGTATGCAAAGAAATTTCCTAAGAAGGCAAGAACTTTGAATATTTTGCAAGGAAACATGAAGGAAGTGGATGTTGAGAGCCCCAAAATATGGAAGACATTGTTGAATCCATCCGACAATAACTAGGATACTAAGGAAGTAACTGATGTTGCATCTACTAGACTGAGTACAGATCCAATACAAGTTGATGATGTTTTAGATGGTATTCCTAAACTCTTAACCAATTTAGCTAACCTGAATATCACAATCACTAATATAATAGAAGGAGATCCATATGATAAGGCCAAATAAGATGAGTTAATCGGTGCAACTGAGACCATGGATGAATACAATACATCATAGGTCGCTCGAGTAAACATAATAGGATAGCTACCTATGTTGGTTAAGGCAAAGAGATAGAAACTGAAGCACAAAAAAAGTCATGCAAGAAAGTCACAGATACAAATGAAGACAAGGGTGAAGATCATGGTAAAGAGACCGGGCATAGTGGTGGAACAACTCAAGTTGATGCACCCAAGGATACCACTGATGCTGCAGAAGAGAAAGGTAAAGGTAACACCGAGACACCTGAAAAAATAGTAGATACCTATACTACAGACACAAGGTTAGTTGTCGAGACACCCCACTAAGTACTCACACCAAGTATCGAGAAAGTAAAGTTAGAAACAAAGCAAAAGGATTAGTTACAATTGGATCTCTCTCCTTCATCTAGCACCATAAGAAAGAAAAAGAAGAAGAAGAAAGGAAACAAGGAAGAAATTACACTTGATGAAATCATAGAGATTCGTGATTGGGATCCTAAGAAGCTTGATCCATAAATACTGAAGAAGTATGGTGAACTTTGCACCAAGAAAGAAACACAGGACAATATGAGACAAGAAGCAAGGAGTGCACAAGTGCTAGAGAAATCCAAGGAGATTCTAATGCAAGTTGTACCTTATGTAAATATTGATGAACGAGCCCCCATACTCGAACAACTTGAAATGATCACTGAAGTCATTGATAAACCTGATGTAGACATCGAACAAAAATTAGAGGAGTGATTAGAGAAGAATATCCAATAAAAGGTAACCAAGAGGATCAGCCAGGCAGTGGCAGTACATAAGGTAACTCTGCCAAAATTTGTAAATGGTATAGAAAAAATCATATCTGAAGCCATTACTATTCTACAATAGTTATGCACATTAGATCACTTCACTACTGAGATTAGTGAACAGATAAAGAAGATAGATCAAGATCTAAAGGATAGTGTGAACAGTCTATCAACCGAGCAACATTCTTTACAGAAGAATTACACCAAGATACTTCAAAACTAGAAGTTGAGATTGGACTTAAAAAAAGAAGAGGAACATATCAGAGAATAAGTAATCGAGATCTAGGCGAGGTTACTACCGCATTTGGTCATGATGAAAAAACCTGTGACATTGGAAAAGAATCTGATTGCCACCCCAGAACTGTCAGTGAAAAAGAACATATATGATATGCATGCTTAGCTGAATTTAGATCTACTAAACCTTGAGCACTTAAAGGAGGAATGAGAGAAGTTATTGGAAACTCTCAAGCAATCCCATCCTAACATTTTTGACAAACTGTAAGTTATGCTACTTTTGTCATTATTTTCAAAAAAGGGGGAAACATATGTATATATGTATAGTATAATGGGGATATTATAATATAGAGTAGTTCATATACATATACCGAGTATATACAAAGGGGAAGCATGAACTAAGGGGGAGTCACTATGTATATCATTTTGTACAGTAATAAGTGTTTGATACTAATGCCAAAGGGGGAGAATGTTGTTAATCTCTAAGTTTTTGTTGATTATTTAGTGTCCACACTTAGTCATTTATTCAGGCAGTTTTGGTCGGCTACCACTACGGCCGAGCTAAAATAGTATAGGCCGAGCCACCCAGCAAGTCGTTGCTAAGAAGAATAGATCATAGATTCTGAGCAACAAGAGACTTAAGTGCTGAGAAAGACGGTTTTGACATACTTGTCAGAAATGACACAAGCTTTAAGGTAAAATGTTTTGGCTAACTTATGAGAGTTTTGGGCCAAAATATGTGAGCATTTAATATTCTCTATGGAGTTAATTATGCATTTAATTGTTTTATCCTATGAATGGCATGAATCCAATTAGAAAATTGGAATGCCTTGGAGGCATAAGTATTCGTTGATGTAAATCTTGTTGCCAGATTCATAAAGATATATAAGATTACTTCTTACCCTAATTTTAAAAAAAAAATAGAGAAGAAGGGCCTGCATTCATTAGAGATGTGCAGAGGGTTATTTTGTGAAGGAAGCATAGATCTTGAAGAGTGACAAAGCAGTGAACAACAGAGTAAAGACATATCAGATTATAAGATCAATAAAGGTATTGTAAAGAGGAGATCCGTTATCAACATCGAAGTGCACATCGAAGGATCAATACTTGAGACATTCTAACAAGTGTATCAGGTGAAATGTCTTAACAGAGTGGTTCTACTAGACCTTTTAAATCTCTTAGCAGAGTGCTTAATTTACTATAAGTTGAAATCCTTTCACAAGGTAGATTGTAATGATCTAAAGCTCTTAACCGGGTAGACCTTTAACCAGGTAGATTGCATATTGTAATCAAACTTTTGTATCCCTAACAAGCACACTTTATTGCTGCAATAGTGAAGAATTTGTGGGTGTCATCCCCACCCTAGTTTTACCTATTTGGGTTTCTGGGTTACCAAATTCTGTGTATTTTATTATTCATTTACTGTCATGGATGCTACTAGATGTTAGATCAATTACATATTTATATGTTTGTGGATTAGTTTGTTTTAAAGTGATTAAAGTTCAAGATCTGATTCAGCCCCCCTCTCAGTATCTTGCTTTCCCATTATTGTATTTCCAAAAATTGGTATCAGAGCATAGTTCTCCTACAAGAAGTTTTAATCCACTTGAGAGTATAGATGTGGAGATGGAGATTTACAGATTGGGTAAAGTCATTGAGAATGAAATGATTGAAATTCAGCTAGCTTTACATCAGCTTGAGACAGCTAGACATGAATTGAAGAAGTCATTGACATATAGGAAAGATTTGGCAAAACAAATGAATGATACTCATTAATAGGAAGAAGACACTGCAAATATATTTCAGAATGGAGATTCTACTAAGATCGATGCAACAATTGCAGATCTACTGGAAAGGAACAATGCACTGTGTGAAGAAATCAGGAACCTGAAAAGAGAACAAGAAATGCAGACAGTAAGCCTATGTGAAGTAGTGGAACAAAAGAAGAAAGCTAAAGATGACAAAGCTATGGCTGAAGAAGGTAAAAGAATGATGACTGTCAGACTTGATGAAAGGACACATGATGTAAAAATGATGACAAACAATTAGGTTGACATGGAAAATCAAATACTACTTGCAAATTAGGAGATCAGTAGGAAAGACATGGAAATAATGATTCTGAGATCTAAGAATAGTCAATTGAAGGATGAATTGAGATCTTAGAAAGAAATGAATGAAAGGTTGAATAAACCTAATGAAGCTTTGACTCATTTTGAGAACTTGATGGAAGCATCAAGGAGATCAAAATATTCTTCTGGATTAGGTCAGACTGAACAAAAGACATCTATTGAGAAAGGAGAATCATCTACGACTGGCGAAAAGAGGAATGCAAAGTCAAAGAACAACAAACTTGTATGCCATCATTGTGGAAAATCAGGACATACAACAAATATCTGCCAAAGCAAGAATGGTAAGTCCAATCCTAAACCCAAGTTCAATGGTTATTGCTTTAACTGTAATAAGTTTGGACATAAAGCACATGAATGTTGGGCTAAGGGAAATGATGCACCTTCCACATCAAGAATCAATGGATATTGTTACAACTATCAAAAATTTGGACATAAGGCGTAAGATTGCAGATCAAATGCTAAACAACAATGGACATAAAAGACACAAGCTAAAGCACCAAGAAAAGGAAACACTTACAATTGGGATTATAACACAAGGAAAAGTTGTTATTACTGTGAAGAGTATGGACATGCACTTGAAGACTGCATAAGGACTCATTTCAGAGGAAGATCTAAGAGTTGGATGAATGGAAGCCTAGTTTGTTTTAGTTGTTTGAAAATTAGTCATACTAAGAGAGAGTGCAAGACAAGAGTACCTACTCCTACTATTGAGGAAATTAGAGCATAGATGAACTACACATGGGTAAGGAAAATAGAATCGAGAAGTAGTGAAACTACTAAAGTCGAGGTCACCCAATCAAATGGATCAGGTGATCACACCATCTCAAACTAAGCAAAAGAGGTATGTAAGGAACTGTATTTAAATTTCATATCTTACATCAGTTCCTAACATATGCTGTGCCAAAGTCCATATCTGCATATGATAAGATGCATAAGGACATATGTTTTTTTAAAGATAAAGTACCAAGAAAAGTCACTTAAACACTAGAGGTGCAGAGCATCAGTATTATACTGAGACTGAGCTCGTTGGCATACAGGTCAAGCTAGTTTGGGTTGTGACCGAGAGATTGTCAGAGTCGATCGAGGACAACTGTTATGCACTAACTCCAATAGATAGAACATTTATTGCAAACCTACCTCTAATCCTATAAAGGAATGAACCATTCATGATTAATTTTACCTTACGATTTGAGATTTCTTGAAGTGTCGAAGCATTGGAGAACTTGATTTTAGCATAGATTTTTGAAGAATTCTACAGCATGCCATCGGCCATTTAGCAAAAGTGTGAACTTCGACAGTTGCCAAGGTACTCTGTTTCATCTTTGACACCCTTTTATCTTGAAATCATGGCCACTAGTTCGTCTTCACCAGTTAAGGGAATGGATAAGGAATTGAGAGAAGTTCAGTTGGTGAGGAGCGACACCTGTGCGCCTCCAAAATTTCAACCCGTTCCTGAGAATGCTATCAAGGGTGATCTGACTGGAGCCCTATCTTCAATCCCTCCAAAGCTACTTATGATTCATGACATTAGGGCATGTTACATGTGTAAAATTAGTAAAGTTGGTGACCACGAACTAAGGGAATCCTACAGTAAACAATGTATAGACGGAACCCTAAAACCTGAACACAATCATCTAGCCGAGCAAGGGTTAACTCGAGCCCTAGAGCTTCCGAGGAATTTCAGGGATGAATGGATTAAAATTTTTCTTAGTAGGGTACATGATATGAGCATTTGGTTGGAGAATGGACCACTAAAGATTAACAAGGACATCATACATCATGTAACTGGTTACCCTACTATCAACGGGAAAAGGACCACAAAATGCCAAAGTAAAGAAGACATAGAGAAGGTCACTAAAGCCATCTAAAACAAGAGAGGAATGACAATTTCCACCATCGAAGACTTGGAACTTGATTTTGCAGTAAGGGTTATAGCTCACAAGTTCTATCAGTCGAGCTAACTGGAGAGTGTACCTTGCATTGCAGTAGACCAAGCATGGAAAATAATCAAGAAGGATCACACATATGACCTGGCTGAGCTACAACTAACACAACTTGTTGATAACCTTGTATCAATTAGGAAAGCAAAGAATTCTCTGTGTAAGTTCAGATCCTTGCTTGTAGGTATATTTTTCTATGTTCAGAAGACTTTTCCTACCTTTGGAGACATAGCAGGGAAAACAGATAGACCTATAACCCAATAGATAAATGTACCGATTCAACAATTAGGTGATAATTTTGATAATGTAATGGGAACATACTTTGTGGAGTTCAATAAAAGTATGAGACTAAGAAGTAGAATTCCTAGTTCATTAGTTGAACAACATTATGAGGATGTGTGTTTTCTGGTAGACACAGACTACACTTATGTTCAGGCTGTAGTACCTAGGGTATCATGGTTAAGGTCATTACCCTATGAAGTAAATATAGATGAAACATTTGCAGCCATAACAACTTTACTAGCGGAGGAAATTGACAATACTGTTAAATGTTTTGGTAATTATGAAGAAGCCAAGGCCAAAATTTCTATGAACCTAAAGGCTGACACCATGGAAAGAAAGAGGAAAAATATTGTCAAGAATCTAAAAAAGATGGTTGGCATTGCAAGTGACGAGGAAGCAGAGGATGCTTCTCTAGGCTTAACTACTAGACAAGGAGAGGACATATCTAGTGAAGGAGAAGAATAAATTGAGTCCGAAGAGGAAGTAGTTGTTAAGGGGAAAGGGAAACAACCAATGGTTTCCAAGGCAACCAAAGTAAGCAAAGTTAAACCTCAGGCTACCCTTCCTACTACAAATAGACCAAGGACCAGGGCATCAACTATTTCACCTCTTGTGGTGAAAACATTTGTATACACAAGGAATAATACTACTGAGAGCAGCTCAGGGAAAAAGAAACAAGTCAAAACCAAAGCCGTGCCGAACATTTCTACCAAAAGACCAAGGAAAAGGAGACTAATCTTGAGTGATGAAGAAGATGAGGAAACATACACTGATGTGCCAAGAAACATACCTACAACATCATTCAAAAATTCTATAGACATTGATGAGGTATACAAGAACATTAGAAGTTCAATTGGGTTATATGGATTTAAATTTGTCAAATATGAAAAGAAAAGTATAGAGAATAAGGTCAAGTTACAGGAAGCTCTATTAGACATGACGAGTGCATCAAAATTGACACCTATAGAGATAGGGAATAATGTCCCTACAGAACTTTATGATTTCTTATATAGTAAATGGGAATTTGCATTGATGACTGAAAGGCAAATTAGGGAAGCAACTTTGGATAGAGTCATCCCACACTTGACAAAGAAACATAAAGCAAAATTTGTTGATCAATAGAAGCAAAATTTTGTACCTAAACATAGAGCTTATGCTATTTTAAAGAATGATATTGAAGGAGTAGTACAACAAAGTACTTAGATTTGGAAAGAGATTTTTGGGTTGTCAGTCCCAAAAGAGAAGAAAACAGATGAAGGAACCTCTGAGCAGACCACCACTAAACAAGCAAAAATAGGGTTTGGACCATCAAAAGAAACAAGCGTAGAGAAAAATGTAGAATTAACAATGGATATTCCCATTGACACTACACTGGACAATATTAGCAATGTGGATGCCGAGGATTAGGATGAGTCGGAAGACACAATTATCGAATCGCCTATCAAGGCTACTGAGGTCGATGGAGAGAAAGATGAAGAAAAAGATGAAGTCAGCAACCAAAGTGCTGACTGATAAAGGAAAGGAAATCATTAAAATTGAGTTAATTGACAGCTCACCTAAGCCCAAAAGGAGGAAGCTAAATAAGAAGAAGTCACCAGGGCCAAATGTCACATTAGATGAAGTCACTGTGATTCCTAAATGGGATCCTGAGAGTTTTTCATACGAATAGATTAAGACCCTTCAAGAACTTTTGAAGAGGAAGAAGAGACATGAAGAAATGAAGAGAGAACAGAAGCAGAAGCAAGTTCTGCATGACATCAAAGATATTTTTGTAAAATCTTTTGATATGGATGATGTAAATGACCAAGCACCTATACTAGAACAACTAGTTCACATTGTACAAAAGGTGACTAATGATAATATTGAGGCAAATGACAAACTATTGCAATGGTCTGAGAGAAAGTTCGAGAATAAAGTACTGGAAAAGATATCTGCTGATATAGCTACAAAACAGGTTGAACTTTCTTCTCTCATTGAAATTCTAGAAGAAGTTGCAAACAATGTATTTTCTTTGTACAAGAGACTATGTGATGAATCATTCTTTACAAAAGAAAATCAATAGCTAATTGAGAAATTGCACTTGGATATGAAGTCAACTACAAACTCACTAAGCATGGATGCTAGCTCTAGCTCCATTCATTTCAATTAGTTAACTCATACACAGAGGAGGTTAGCCGAGCTTATGACTGAAGATGGCCAAATTAGGGCCAAATTGATTACGATTCAGGCTAATCTGATACATCATATGGAGGTTATGCAGAAAGAACTTACAACTACAAGAGAATTGGTAAAGAGAGACTCTCATCTCTCTACTGCAAAAAGTTTGGTAAGTCTAGTTGCTGAGCTAGAAGTTAAGTTGGGATTTATGAAGTTTATTAAAGATAGTTGGGACACTTCATTTGCATTAATTCTACAACTTCATAAATAGTTTTTGGATAAGTATAACTTAACCCCTCCAGCTATCAGTGACAAAAACAAGGGGGAATTAGGAAAGGAAGGAACAAATGAATCAGGAAAGGAAGGACCAAATGAGCTGAAGGCATAATATATATTTTTTGCTGAAGGCATGTATGTTATGTAGATAATATATTAAGTATGGAGTATAATCAAAGGGGGAGTACTGTATGTGCTTAGGTAGTTTTGTGGATGTAAATGAAAGGATAAGTGTTTTTGCCACTAAATATCAAAGGGGGAGATTGTTAATCTTTAATTTTTTGTTGATTATTTAGTGTCCACACTTAGTCATTTATTCGGTGCACATCAAAGGATCAGTACTTGAGACATTCTAACAAGTGTATCAGGTGAAATCTCTTAACAAAGTAATTCTAGCAGACCTTTTAAATCTCTTAGCAGAGTGCTTACTTTACTGTAAGTTGAAATCCTTTCACAAGGTAGATTTTAATGATCTAAAGCTCTTAACCGGGTAGACCTTTAACCAAGTAGATTGCATATTGTAATCAAACTTTTGTAGCCCTAGCAGGCACACTTTATTGCTGCAGTAGTGAAGAATTTTTGGGTGTCATCCCCACCCAAGTTTTACCTATTTGGGTTTCTAGGTTACCAAATTCTATGTATTGTGTTATTCATTTACTGTCATGGATGCTACTAGATGTTAGATCAATTACAAATTTATATGTTTGTAGATCAGTTTGTTTTAAAGTGATTAAAGTTTAAGATCTGATTCACCCCCCTCTCAGTATCTTACTTTCCCGTTATTATATTTTCAACAAATGTTACTCCAATTGCACATTGAAGTTGTCATTAGTATGCAAGTACACAAAATGGATAGTTGGTAACAGAGTCAAATAGGACAGTTGATATATATCACCAAAGTGAAGAGTTAACCGAGTGCAATGATACCCGAGTATACAGACTATACCGAGTAGTAGACAACATCGAGCTACACAAGCACAACCAAACACCAGTATAACTAAGATACACAAAATACACCAAGCACCGAGATATAGCTTTTACCGAGTGGACCAAAGACCACCTATAATTTTATTATGGCACATTACTCTATGTAACAACCTTTGAGCCAGCCTAGATAACGGTTTACATGATCGAGGAGGACATTAATTACAGATTTCTAGCATTAATTGTTTATGTCTCCTATGTTTATTTGATCAATGTAAATTTTGTAACTGTTGATCTTAGGATAAGGATGTAATTATTGAACCCTAATTAGGCCACATCGTTTGATATATAATTGTATAGATGTCATTGTGTAATGTATGTTGATCAAGAAATGATCAAATAACCACCATACTACAGACATCAAAGATCAGACAAGGGTTTTAAGGACAAAGACTACACAACATAATCCAGTTTTTAGAACTAAGGCAAGCCTACTGAGAAGAACAGAGCAGAAGGTATTATCATTCACATTGAGGTGATATGTTATGTATGAAATTAATGGATCTGTATCAGCAATTTTGAGATTGTATATGTTTCAGATCAAACTTTTTGTTACTCTCTAACAATTGTAATAAACACCTAAATCTCTTAACAGGGTAGACTTAACAGTCTTTTTATAAATATCTTAACCGAGTGCACACATAGATTGTGTTGCTAAATCCTCCCATGAGGTAGATCTAGTTGATTTTTTGTTACTCCTAACAAGGTAAGATCATTAGAAGTGATCATTGTTTGTAAGCTTTAACAAGCTTTCTTTATTACTATAGTAGTGAAGTTTTGTGGGTCTCATCTCCACCGTAGTTTTTACCTTCTAACAGGGGTTTTCTGCAATACCAAAATACTAGTGTCATGTGTACTTCATTTCATGTATGTGTAATGTTTATTTTACATGCATTTACATTTCAGCATTGATACTATATGTTTGGTGTATGCAATCTACTCAGTCAGTTAATACAATACAATGGTTACAAGGATTTGACTAAAAGTTTTTAAGGGCACTGTTTCACCCCTCCCCTCTCAATAAATATCCTTTCCATTATCCCAACAAGTGGAATACATAAGGAGAAAGAAAAGGTTTGTCAAAGACATGAATAATATAGTCATTGTCTTAATTCCCAAAAAGAAAGAGTGCAAAGATTTTGGAGACTTCAGGTCTATTTCATCATGTAATACTATATACAAGATCATATCCAAAACATTAGCCAATAGATATAAAAATGTCTTGGGCAAGGTAATTTCAAAAGAACAAAAAGGGTTTGTTGCTAGGAGAGAAATAATATATAGCATTATAGTGGCTAATGAGATAGTGCACTCCATGAGAAAGAAAAAAATCAAATGTATGATTATTAAACTTGATATAAGTAAGACATACGATAGGGTGGATTGGTTATTTTTGGTCAAGGTAATGGATAAATTTGGCATTGCAAATGAATGGATTCACTTAAATAAGTTTGTAATATCTTATCCAAGATTATTTGTTTTAGTTAATGGTTTATTATGTGAAGTTTTTCAAACTACTAATGGACTTCGGAAAGGACATCCAATTTCCTCCTTCATATTATAAACTGCGACAAAAGATTTAGGAAGATGCATTAAAAGTTTATAAAATGATAGGATATGGAAACGTATCCCAATGGCAGGAAATATTGCTCTATCACATTCCTAGTTTACAGATGATGCAATACTTTTGCAAAAGACAGTATGAGAGAGGAAAATACAAATTAGCTTTAATTTAGATTCTAAACTTGGAAAAATCTAAAATCTACTTCTTTGATATAGGAGAAAGGATGAAAAATAGAATTTTAATATTTTTGGGTTTCCCATTCTCAAACCTTCCTATAAAATATTTGGGAGCCCTATTAATAGAAGGGGAATGTAGAAAAAAACACTAGGAGGAGATAATTAACAATTGCAGGGGTAAGATTCATTCATGGAAAAATAAATGGTTGACATTAGTAGGCATGATCATGCTCATCAAGTCAGTTCTTTCAGCAGTGCCAATAATTGTCATGTCTTGCTTCAAGGAAACTCAGAAGGTGTCGAGCTCATTTGAAGGCATTATGAAAAAAATCTTGTGGGTAGGCACTCAAGTGGATATAAAGATTCAATTAATAGACTGGGATTTGACTTGCAAATCAAAAAGCTTGGGAGGAACAAGTTGCAAAAGTTGGAAAAATAGAACAAAGCGTTGGGAGCCAAATTAATTTGGAAAACCACAATGGAAGAGAAATTCTGGACCAAGATCATAAAACACAAATATTTGGATTCACCCAAACCACGAAGAATTCTTACTATGGAAAACACGGGGAGGGGTTCAGCAGTTTGGAAATTCACATGCAATAGTAGAGAAATAATTGCAAGCCAAGGCTCATGGAATATTGGGAATGGAGTGAAGGCCAGGATGTGGTCAGAATCTTGGAATGGAGTAGAGTCTCTTGTCAATTTTTTGGGTAACCCATGGTGGATCTCAATGATCAAGGACAAACTAGGAGTTAGTATTGCAGACTATTTAAAAGTGTATCCAGGAAAAATCTTCATTGATTGGAAAATACTAGATGGATTGGGTATACCAAATGCAGATCTGGTAGCAGTCAGGGGAATTTTACAAGGGAGAAAGGTTGTAGTCTCCAAAGAAGAAATAATTATTTGGACTGCATCAAGATAAGGTACATGTACTTGGTGAAACTGGGGTATTTTCTACAAACTAGTATTAATATTAATTCAACATGGCCAAGGAGACTTTGTTGGCATAGATATAACCTTCCTAAGGCAGGATCCTTTATATGGGTAGCCCTACACAGAGGAATCGTTACAGGGGATAGACTACAACTTATAGGTATTCAACGTTCATCTAGGTGTCCATTATGCTTGATAGACAATGAGACAACAAATCATTTGTTATTTGAATGTTTATTTGCAAAGAGCATATGAGATTGGTTCATATTATCTTTGGAATGGAATTGTATCAGGAAAGAAAAACTATTAGAATTTCTTATTAATTGGTCAAGTTGTAAAAAAAAAAACTTGTAGTGACCTTTGGACATTGTTTCCTACAATGTTAGTGTGACAAATTTGGAAAGAGAAAAATTGAAAAGTATTTCAAGTTAGAAGCAATAGTATCCAAGAAGTAATCTAGAAACTAGAAGAAGGGATATGTTAAGTAGAAAATCCCAATCGAATATCGAAGAAAAGTATTTACTTTACCTCTTGGGATGCAGAGGTCCATAAAATGTGGGGGAGGTTGAAACCACCATCCTCATTGACTCCTAATAAAAACTTTAAGAGAAGAGGAGTTAAATGGTTATTACCAGCAATGGGTAAAAGCAGATTGAATTTTGATGGGGGTGACAAAAGGCAACCCGAGAGCTACAAGGGTAGGTTGTATCATCAGAGATGATTCAGGGAAATGCATTTGGGTAATGGCTATTCAAATAGAAATGGAAACAAATAATGAAGTAAAATTTGAGGCACTAGCAAGAGGATTAATTTTGAGCTTCCAAAAAGGCATAAAAAAATATCGAAGTATAAGGAAACTCCTTGATTTGTATAAATGCAGTGAATAAGAACATCACTCATAGTTGGAGATTGGAAAAGTGGATAATAATGATTATAACTTCATTAGAAGACTTGGAAGAATTCTCATTTACATATGTGTATAGAGAAGCTAATCAGGCAACTTATTTGCTAGAAAATAAGGGAGCGGTATTTGTTGAACCAGAGAAGGTGTGGTTGGGGAAAGATATTGATGATGATATGGTTGCTTTAGTTGACCAAGATTGGGAAGACAACTCTCAAATTATAGGAAGAGAAGGTATAGGATAAGTCTGTATAGATTTGGGGGGCAGACAAAGGGATAAGAAATCATTTGAAATATGCATTCATCCTGAATGGAGGCGGACGTGATAGTGGATAGTGAAAGAAATAAGTAAGTGGATCGATTGATGGTTTGAAGTGGAAAAAAATAGGGTGGTATTATAGAATGGAGGGAGTGACAAATTGGACCAGGTATGAGTAAATTTGTACCAAAGATACAAATTGAATGAATACACAGAATTTGGCTCTATTTCAAGTAGAGTTTCCTAGAAAAGAGGAGAATGAGATAAACGAGGGCTATTTACATTTGTAGAATCAATTTTCAATTCATTAAGCAACTATATAGTGGTATCAAACTAAAACAAGGGTATTGGCCCAAGAATTTCAAAGGTCATTGATTTCAACGCCTTTGGTTGCTTGTGTAGAGAAGAAACAAGAGAGAAATAATGTAGGAGACTTTTTTCGGATTGGTGAGGAGAACTCTTTTACCGCAATGAAGTTTATTTTGGATGGAATCCATTAAGTGTCCTTAAAAATGATGGGGATATATTTAGTGCCTTTTTAAACCCAATTGCACAAATTGTGGGTTCTAACGAGACCAGTCTTAAAATAGGGAATGGATCCATGGATCCAACATTTTTGTCAAAGGTTGTTGATCATATATTTGACATTGATCCAAGAATAATGAGGAGGCCTTTATCTGTTTATTTTGGTAACATAATTGAAGAGGTGGGAGACTCAGAAGAACCACCTGAGAATCAAGAAGAGGGTAAGAGTATGCCATGGAGTGTCACAAGGAGGGAGTTTCAGGACGGTGCAATACATAACTATTTTGGGAAGCTCCATAGATTGGTGTACGGAAATGAATCTCCCTTCTATCCTAGAGAAGCATGAATTCTTATGAACTTGTGGAGGGAGATTGCTTACTCTCCAAGGAAAAAATTGTGTGATGTTTCTTGGATAATGGTTAATAGTAGGAATGATGTAGATTATAGGTAGTATGTGAAGGTTTTA
>MU223610.1:2653188-2695384 GCA_018584345.1 Thuja plicata
TATATATATATATATATATAGTGAATGTATTGCATCCATAAATAAAATAGTTGTTAAAATTATTTTATATTGCATTGCATATGTAGATTAAAAATATATTTGAAATTATATTCTATTTCGAATAAAATATTAAAAATAAAAGTAAACTATATGAAAAATTTATAATTTATAATTTTAATCTTTGCATTAAATTTTTTAAGTAAAATCAAATTATAAAAAGTATAAAACAAAATGCAATATATTAAAAATAATAAGTCAATCGATATTTTGTATTGGGGAGGTTTCTATACAAAATACATGATAATGACAACAAAATCAAGTATTGGTAAGGTTTCTATACAAAACACAATAGCCATGACATATTTCCTATATATTATTGACAACAATACAAGCATTGAGAAGGTTTCTATACTTAAGATGTGCTAGAGATGGCATATATTTTGTACAACAACATTACCAAAACTTGCTTTTGTTTCCAAGCCTTTGACCTAAAAAATAGATATTATTGTTTTACACCATGCATACCTAAACTAACCTTTGGCCCATGAGTTGGGTAGCAAAATAGTATAGAGGGATCTATGTATATTTTAGTCCTTGGTGACATGAATCTCTATACAAAATCTATGTTGCAACCTTTTATTATTATTGAAATATTGCATAAATAAAAAAAGTAATATAGAGGGAGTGAAGAAACTGTCCTCAATAAAAAAACAATAGTCCATCATATAGTCTCATGAAGAACAAAACAACATTTACTACAATACCATGAACAAGGTTGATTAACAATCATACAAATACATAACAACATCTGAAAATAGGCCCATAAGTTGATAAATAGGTCTATAACATTCCCAAGAACCTAAGAGCATGATAAGCTAGAAGCTTACAAACAAAATCTAAAATAAATTTGCAACTAGGCATAACCAAAAAAGTTTTCTTTATGTAGCTTGATAATTTGAAGCTTTCCTATTTCCAGTAAAATTTTGGTTGTAGACTACTCCTTCGACGTGCCCTACATTCGAAAATAAAGTGAGACAACTTAAAATAAGATGTCACAGTAAAACTTAAGCATTTATATCTCTTGGTGAACCAACTAATTTTTTTAAATAGCCAAACATCTGAATTTCCAAATGTTAAATAACACAATGTGTCTTATAGAATTAGTGACCACATTATTTGGTAAGCCAAGGCCCAAAACAACATATTTCTAGCCCAAACTATGTTCAAAAACAGCTGGGAAGTAATTGTTGAAAATTTTCCATCAATTCATTTTAGCAAAAGAACAATCCAAAAAAGATATGTTTTAGACTCTCATTATTATGACAGAATGGACATTTGATTGGTTGAACTATCATACATTTCAACCTATCACCAACAAATAATTTGAAATGTGGGATCTTACAAGCCAACAATTGTGCATTAGCATCAACTTGAGACCTCCATATCTATTCACTTAACCTCCTCCAAGTCTTTTCATGAAGCCTACATCTTCATTTCTTATTCAATCTTATATTTAAATTCATACAAGGAATGAGGCTTACATAAATTTTCTTAAAGGGTTAGTAATAAAAGGGGAACTTGGACAACCAAAAGTAATCTTTACAAAAATTACATGGTAAAGGAGTGTAAAGCTTCACAAAGAGATCTAGGTAAACTATGGGTATCACAAAAATTAGTAATGTTTTAAACTTAATGTTTATCTGGAAAATAAGCTTAGACCCTTCCCAAGAGAACCAATCTAGAGAATTAAAATCACATACATCACCAAAGGTTTTAACACCTTTTTCAACGAAGTAACGATCTTGTATAGGAAATGATATGGCAATAGGCTGACCATTGTATTGTTTTAACCTATTCTAGAAAATGGACGAAGAAGCAAAGCTAAACCCATGTTGTAAGGAGTAGTCTTTCCAATTTAAAAACTTGCAAATTGATTGCCATGCTTTCCAGATGGACTAGAGAGGAAAAGAAGCTCTTAATGAAAAATATGGAGCAAGGAGGATTTTATCAATCCACCTAACATCATACCATTTCTTTTTAACATAAGCAAGATTAACACGATTCCAAACCAAACATTTCCAAGGTTCTTTACTTGAAACAACTCTGACTATCCATTTGGAAGCAAGAGAAAAGCCTCGAGTCCTAGGATCTAATAGAACTAAGCGAAATTTGGCTTTGTTTAAATACAATGTAACCAAGAAGAAGCCTTAAGACCAACTTTCCCATCCCACTTGGACCACATGAATTGATGGATAATTTTATTAAGGTCCTCATATCCCTTCTTAGAGGACATCTAGCATGATGAAAATTAAACATGAGAAGCAAGGAATATATGATTCACCACTTGAATTTTGTCAACCAAAGACAAATATTTATCACCCTAGTTCAAAAGCTTGTTTTTTTTTAAAATCTTAGTAGTAAACCAACTACATATATATGCAAGGGAAACACCTAGACCAAAAGGAATTCCCAAATACCAAGTAATCTGACCATGTGGGATGTGCTCCGAAATACTGAGTTATCTATTGAATACATATAGAGAATGAACTTGATATATGGCATATGGTTGATCATGTGCCTCATTAGATTCCTATGTTGCAATTTCTTTTTTGATCGATAATTGTTTTTTACTAGAGCTTTGAACTAGTGGGATCATATGCGGAACCCCATCCCCATGGTGATATTTTAACTATTTACAAGACATAAATGCCTTGTATATTTGACTCTTGAAAATGTCTGCTTGCCTCTCATTATTTTTTTGAAGTCAATGCAAACCAGCTGCTCTTGATGGTCCGTCAGACACCCCCTTATCACTCTTGGTATCCTTATCTTCTCCATCACTACTCCTTATTTATCTCTCCAATGTGTTGATTGTGCTATAACTTATTTCTCCTTATACCTCTCATTCCCTTATATTTCCTACACTCCTTATGTCTCATGTCACATTATGTCATCATTCAACCTTCTGTTGTACTGGTGTGAGTGGGAAATATTTTTTATTGAGGGCTCCAACATGACACCATTATAATCTTTCTTCACATGTGTGTCATATTTCCTCTTCATGCATCAAGCTTTATCGATTGTTTCATCTTTGTTTGAATCGGGTCTTGACAACATGGTGGGATTCAAACTTGAGACAACCCTATTAATAGGGTCAGTGACTACCATCACATTGTGGGGCCATCCCCAATTCCTATGTTACAGCTTTATTGAAAATTACTTTCTATGTTTAACATATATAACCCTCCCAAGTGAGGAAGTAATTAAAAAAAAATACATCTTTTGAACTAGCTATTATGATATGATCCATGTGATATACATTGTTAGATCAAGGTATTTAAAGGTATTTATAGTACACTTGATTTTATAAGAAAGATAAAAGAAAATGAGTAGAGCACATTTCAATTCTAAAAAATAATAAAGAAAACAAATTTACATCATCACTGTATAGGTCATCCACACATATATGAATGTTGCATTTAAATGTTGCTTTTGATCCGTCTCATTACTATTAATTTGTTCCACTATTCAATTTGATTTAGGATAGACCATTCACCTATTAAGTTGGGAAGCTCATAAATTTTTTTTCTTCATTTTCAATTTATATTGATAGACTCAAATATTTAAAAATAAATAAATACTTAAATATATTTTCTTTTTAAATTAATTATACATAAATCATATCAATTATAGACATTAAATTCATAAAAAAAATTGACAACTAATAGGTCGAAGCCTTTTTTTAAAACCTTACAACCCGGCTCACTCGGAACATCGGTAGGAAAGAGTTGAGTGGAAAAACCTCCGGTCTTTCCCCATAACAAGAGAAAGTAATTAAATGTGTCTATTTCTTACAACCATCCTGAGTATGATCTACATGATATTAATGAGGGAATGAACATCCCCATGTACAATGCTGATTGCATATTGCAAAGTCTTGATGATTACATATTACATTGGGCCCATACATATTAAATTTGTTTGTTTATACATGAGAGATGAGCTCGGGAGTCTTGCTATCATCCTTTCTCCTAGTGAAGTCTGCTATACTTTAAGAAAACATGTTACTACACAAGCCACCACTCACTGCTTCCTATATCTTATCTATTTGTTAGTCCAAAAACCACACTCCTTTACAAAAAATAACAATAGGTCAACCTGTATCTATAAATAACATGAATGTAAATTGAAACCAGCTTACCCTTGCTTAGAAAAACACTAAACAAAATTTTTTAGATAAGTTATCTTTATCATAATGTAAAAAATTTATCAAACATGAACCTGATATACCTGCTTATAAACCTCATGAAATTCTAAAATTTCTAGTATACATTCATCTAAACTCTTCAAGATATTATCTCATGTCTTTTTTGTTTAAGATGAGAAAATGGTCATACTTTTCTCTATCTACGATGTTTAATAGATCAATGCTTTTAGTTGGCCATTTACTGCTTTTAGAGACCACCATACGATAGTTTTAGAAAATAGGAATCAAAACTATGTATATTTTTAGCAAGATTTCATGAAAGAAAAATGATATTTGTTAAATAATGCTCAAGAGTTTACACGCAGAAATATGAAGTTAAGAAATTGAGTAGCTATGAGTGAAAATGTGTAAGTGATGAAAAGTGTATATACATCCATACTTGTATATGAATATGAGACAAAAAATCTATGAAAATATAAATAAGTACACACACACACACACACACACACACAAGAATATCAATAAATAACATACACGAAGATTAGTGAGTCCTAGAAAGATTAGACAAAAGCAAAACTAGAGATTAACAAAAAAAAATAAATCATAATAAAACTATAATCATTTCTATTATCGAGGTTTCTAAAGCTTTATAGTAATAAGTGAGATATAGGTCCAGTCTTATAACTATTATCTAAGTCTACTAGCTCAGAAGTTTCCAATATTAGCTCAAACAATCAAAATTCTTGCACAAATCATAACCAAGATAAAATGTTGCTTAGGGAAACGACAAAAAACTACAAAGTGATAGCGAGTTAAAACACCAACCAATACTTAAAACCACCATTATCTACACCCTGACCATGGAAAAAATATGCCCGTAGAGCGATTAATATCCCAGTCTAGGTATTTAAGGTCTATTCAGGGCGTAAAGCCTCAATTTCTTCCTGTTCAATATCATCTACTTCAATCCCATCAACGCTAAGGTAGCCATTAAATGAATTTATATCTTTTGGCCTCTAAATTTTGAAAAGGAACATTAGGAATCAAGATTCCTATGAATAATTGGCCTATTAGTCCAAAACCCGTCTGGGTCTTTAGAGTATAGTATGGGATATGTGATAACTAGCTTGTTCCTAATCATCAATATACAATAATTCCTCGGCTTGGGGATAGTAAATTCTCCCTAATATTCACTAAGACCCTATCCACGCCTATCAAAATTTCTTTTATAAAGAGGCTCCGACAAAGCCTTCCTATATCGGTTATGTCATTATAAATGTGCATTGCAATGACAATCAGCATTGCAGGAATATCCAGATTTGCCCTAAAAATGTCAAGACTGTAAACAAACTGATCCCCAAGAACCCTAAAAATTGCCCTCATAATCACCTTATTTTTTACATTAACAATTTTCCTGAGTCTATCTATTTTAATCTCAGTGTCAAAGACCATCTATCTATTAGCTCTCTCAAGTTTTATCGGAGTCTCCATTTTCTAAGAGACTTGAAGTACACACAAAGACAAATAACAACTAATACCTATAAATCAAATGGATTTAAAGCCATATTTCTCTCCAGATTATTCTTATGGGACAAGGAGTACCAATTGTCCCTTCCGTTATTATTAATCATAAATGCCAAGTGATTTAAAGTGAGGTCACTGTATTATTGGAGTAAAGGGCCGACGATATCTCATATTAGGAGAAAAAATCATTTTGTTTTTGAGTGATTAGCTAGGATTTCACATGAGTGATCTGTCAGACAAGAATGATTTTGCAAACCGCCTAGCCAAGTCTTTCAAAAAATGATAGGAAAAATTCCAGTGATTGCTAAAGATTGTCGTCAGTTAAGGGTATATAATGGAAAGTTAAATATGTTAATAAATACATATATAAGAGAATTAATATGTGTGTGTCTACATATATCCCCCTTATCCTATATCTATTTATTTTCATATATATATATATATATATCATGATGTTTGATTATATATATAGATTACTGGGCTAGTTTGGGTGTGCTCAATTATATGTTCACCGAGCATGTGTCCTTCCTTCCTGTATACACCTAAAATCAGTCAAAACAAGTCAAAGGAAAATCCAATAAAATACAAGCCATTTTGAATTAGTTAAAATGAATATATCAAATAACTAGGCAATTGAATTAATCATTTAATTACTTAGTTCACCAATTGATTAAATTCAATTCAATAAATCAATCATGGCTAAAGTAATTGATTTTTTTGAATTAATTAAATCCTAATATTCCTCACCCACCACTACATGACAAAAAATCACTCAACCAATAGAGAGTGAGTAAATCAAGCACATGGATCACCAAAAGGCTTTTCTATCTTGACCACTCAATCTTATAAATCAATCTTGTCCACTCAAAGGGGACACATCACCCATCCTTAACCCCAACCATAATTTGACCATGGTTATCTTAACTTACCTCTACACCTTGGGAAATCCTATAAATAGGAGGCATAAACATGTACAAATCACAAATTCACATCTACTTACCTATACTTTCATATAGAGAATCGTAATTCATCCATGTTTGAATAGATTTGAGCATTTCGAATAGGGAATTTATCTTAATTTGCAAATAATTGCATATTAGATCCATCTTTTTATCGTTCTTAGCATAATTCTCGTTCTAAGGGTTGTCACTTTAGGATTGCTTTATATTTGAGAGCACTCTTTTACTCCCTCTAACTAGACATCCATGGGACGCTCTTGATTTTCTTTCATTCTCAAATTAATTAACTAGTTATATCATTGATTCAATTTGAATGTATGTCTAACTAATGTTTCATACAGGTTTGTGAATCACAGGTTTACACACACAAACACACACACACACACACACACACACACACACACACACACACACACACACACACACACACACACACACACACACACACACACACACACACACACACTTCTATTAGTATAGTTTTTTAAAGTTTTAGTCTTATGTCACCCTCCCGCTCCTAACTAGTTTGTTAGCAGTTATAGACGTATATTTGTCCATCTGCTCCTTTATTTGCTAAATCATCTGCTCTCAAATTGTCTTCCCTGTATATGTGATTGAACATTGTTTTCTTGAAAGATTTACTCATATAGAGGGCCCTTATTAGTAATGCATTTAATTTCTAGTTCGACATCAATACTTTTCTTAATGCATTAATCACAATTACAGTGTCTCCTTCAATATCCAATTTTTCTATCCCCATATTCTTGCATATCAGGAGTCCCTCTACTAGAGCCATCAACTATGGCATGTTGTTGGTTTCCTTACCTATTGGATTGGAACAACTTTCCACTTCCACACCCTCTGAATTGTGAAGACAACATCCAATGCCTGCTTGACCCGGGTTTCTGCAGAAAGCCCAATCAAAGTTGAGCTTAAACCATCCTCTTTTGGGGGGATACCACTTGTATTCTTCTCTTTTCTATTTGTTATTTTCTACTCCATGCCCTACATAAGGAGGTATCTTTAGTTTGTTCCATCTACCTCTCATCTTCTCATGTCATTTTTACATCCTTCTTACATTGACTCATGATCCTACCATTTATTGTTTCCATAATGATTGCCTCTATTTTATTGGTTAACTAATCCCAATTCATTTGTTTTCCCTTAAATAAGCATATATTGTGTTCTTTCCACAATTCCCATATAACAATCGATGGTGCAGTAGTCCATAGATTTTTATACAAAAAATCTTCTTAATAACATACCATGATTGGAACATTTTTAAAAAACAATTCAGAAGAGTTGAGCTCCATCCTAACTTGTTACATAACCATTTCTAACCATGGTATGAGAATTGACACGTTAATAAGACATGGTCATCATTATCTTCTTCTTCCTCACATAATGGGCATCTTCTCGGTCCCTCAAAACCCATCCTCCTGAATTTATCTACTGTTAGGATCCTATTTTGTAAAGAAATCCAGGAGAACATTCCTGCCTTACATAAACTGTTCTTGTCCCAACACAATTCAAGAGGAATATTTGTCTTGGGTAAAAGTTGTTGGTTAACAAGGTAATCATACCCATCCTTAGTGTTGCAATTTCTTGATTTTGACCTCGCCCAAGCCTATCTATTCGCCCCTATCTAGAAGGTAATATTTATCTTTTTAAGGATGCCAATAACCTCTTCTTTTTCTTTGTCAAGTATATTAACATTGTTTGAGGGATTTCCACCTCCATCCCTTTGCAATATCTCCATCTAATATGTCTATATAGTACTTTATATGCTTTCCCCACTTGGTTTCCAAAATATATTTGGAGTTTTCCAAGCCGGGTAGTCTATCTATGGCCTCATAACCTCCCTAGGAATCTGACCAAAATAGGGCTTCTTTTCCATTACCTAAGTTCCAAGTCAGTTTTTTAGTTACCATTCTCCTATAGTCTAGCATGAAGTTCCATATTTGTGAACCCCTAGGGGGGTGAAAACAATTCTGAATATGCTTATAGGGTCATTATTAGTTAAATATTTTTGGCTGAGAATTTTAACCCATTTTAAATGAGGGTTTTTGTACATTCTCCATATCAACTTAGCCCCTAAAGATTTACTTTGTTCCTTGATACTTTTTAACCTAGCGCCCCCTCTTCCCTAGGCCTACACACTTTATCCCATGCTAATAATGAAATCTTTCTCTTCTCCCCTAATCCTTTCCAAAAGAAAGTTCTTAGGTGCTTGTTCAGTTCTTCCCTCTTAACTGTGGGAAGATTTATTCATGAAATTTTATATATTGGCATGGTTGAGAGTATTTATCTTAACATTGTAGCTCTACCAACAGAGGATAACTACTTCTCTTTCCATGACTCTGTCCTATTTTTATTTTGGAGATAATTTGGTCCCACAAATTTAAGGATGTGTAGCCTGTATCTAGGGGCAGTCCTAGATACTTACATGGATGTTCTCATTTTTTTAAAGTTTTTGATTAATGCAAAAATAGGTTTTGAAGGGACCCAAAACCATTTTATAAAACTATTATAAAATATATTTCAATGAAGACCCCCACCAAGAAACAGACAGGCAGAAAATGGACAAGCAAAATCCAAAACACAACTGAACGAGCCCATCCTCATAAGAAAGCCAACCAAAAGCCAACAAAACATAATAAATAGAAAAAAGAGGAGAAACATAATTGATCCAGATTTTTTAAGGTTGCAGCGACCTCCTCCTCAAGTTGGCTCATCCTCTGAGCAACGTTCTTCAACTCCATGATCTCCTATGGCACAAGAGTGGTCTTCTTCTTCACGCTGGCTCTGGTTCTTTTTCCTGGACCCACAATATCTCAAACATACACCTCTTTGTCCTATTCAAGGTCTAAAATAGCCCTTTCCTAATGAGATGTTTCCAAACTAGCCACTAGGGTATTCATGTTAGCTGCTGAAGCTTTAACTCTATTATGGCTATGGTTCATTATCTTCCAGAGGGTTGCAACAGGTTTGTCAATCCTTTGGTTCATTTCCTTCATCTTTTTATCAAAGATTTCCCTAATTTTATCTTCTACATCCACATACTAATTGAGGTATTCCATCATAACCTTATTCTCACCAAAAGACCAAAGAGCACAAGAAGAGGGATCAATAAGAGAATTAGGAGTATACTGGGAGACTTATTACCTTCTTTTAGCTCCATTTCCTCAAATTTGGATGATAGGGCATGGTACTTCAAGTTAAGACTCTTTATCTCATGGAAGACCCATCTCATAAACCTAAATGGATAAATGGAGCTAACTTTGGCATTACACAATCCCAAAATTAAATTCCCTCTTATCATCAAAATTACCAAAACTTAGCCACAAAGGAAGTTTGAGAAGATCCCTCATTCTGGGATAAAGACTTAGACTCCTCAGAGAAGGAGGGTGAGATTGGAACATCATGGTCAATGGAGCTCTCATAATCCACTAACATAGGAACTTTCCCTTTTCCACCATTATTCTTATCATTCTTATTTCCTTCAGATCTAGGGGAACCTTTACCTTTGTTATCTTTTTTCTCCTGATTGTTCTTAGCAGAAGAGGGCATATACATATGAGTATCTTTAGAGATGTTGCCTTTGCTGGCTCCCACAACTGCCTTCTTAGGGACATTATTTTTCTTGTTGTATGAGGGAGGAGGTAAAACATTCTCTTCCTCATCCTCCTCAGTGTTATACCCCTCTTCCTCCATAATATTTCTGACTTTAGAAGCACTAGCCAACTTCTTGGGTGAAGTATTAGGTTATTTAGCCGAAGGGGGAGGGACATCCTCATCATAATCTTCCATCTCCAAACCCTCCTTAACCATAGCATTCTTTTCCTCCCCAATGCCTTCAATAACAACTAAAAATCTAGGGGGGTTGAGGAACCCTAACACAAAAGTTCTCAAATATTAACAAGATCAAACCTTCATGAAGAACCGGTTTATTAGGGTTTTTCATATGGTCATAGATGCTAGATTTAAGAGAAGAGAGTAAATAATAAGGAAAAGAAATCAGAACCCTATGCCTGAAGTGATTAAGCATAAAAAAATGATATTCATAGACTCTAGTGAACCTCCCATCTAGAGTGAAATACTTCATAATAGGCTTCAAAAATTCTCTATAAATAAGATGTATTTGCTTAGGTTCATAGTAAGAATTATACCTTTCACCAACAAATCTTTTTCCTTAGTTTTGGGGAACTTATTACCAACAATACCAGAAACCTTCCCGTGTTTAAAAAATTTCATTCCCTTTGTGAGAGGGCCACTCACCTTAGCCATAAGGTTCTCTTCAACCACAACCTCCCTACCAAATAGATTTAGCATGTCATTCTTCCACTCCTAGACAAAGATATTACGTATTGCGTTTTATGTGTTTAGATCCATGTTGAAAAATAAAATTTCAGATTTTTTCTTATTGATTTCTTGTCCTGAAGATTTTGTATAGGTGTGTAATATCTTATTCAATGTCACTGCCTCACATTTTTTCCCTTGGCCATAAAGCATAGTGTCGTCAATAAATTTTTGATGTGTGGTAGGTTCAAGCTCACTAGTTATTTTAATGCCTTTGACAAGATTCATTTCCCTCACCCTTGTTATTGTTCTTCCTAGAGATTCAACCATGATAACAAATATGAAGGGGGATATTGGGTCACCTTGTCTCAATCCTCTAATTACATTGAAAAATCCTTCTAGGGTGCCATTCACTAGGATTTATACTTTTGGGCTAGAAATGCACTCAAAGATTAGATTAATCCATTGTTTCACAAAGAAAAAGGCTTCAAGTCACTTACAAAGAAAGCCTCATTCTACTTTTTCATAAGACTTCTTAATATCCAGCTTTATTAACATGCTTGGACTATGGTTATTTTGAATAGGGTGTATTTGATGAAGGAGCTTCTTGGGATCTTGGCAATCTTGCATCAACCAAAAACATTTGTTTTCGGTTTTCCTGTTTGATCAGTCTCTGAGTTTTTTTATGAGTTCTTTTAGTTTGGATCTTTCATAGTTTTGATCTTTACTATGTGTTTGTGGCATCATGTGGAACCTTTTCCCAGGTTCACACTTCATTTGGCTACTTCACGCATGAGATCTTGCAAATTCTTGGTGAGACTATAATGTTCTTCTTGTTTTCTAGCTAGTTTTTGTTTACCAATCTTGTGAAGGATTTCCCGATCGACGAAGCTTAACAACTCATTTCTTGATGATATTAAGTTTATGGCCGACCTACTTGAGGGATCATGATTCTTATTTCTTTCATTGGAAGTAGATCCCGATGATTTGGGTCTTGACCTATATTTTGTATTACATTTTCTTTCTCATTGGGAAATGTGATCTTTCTAGGCCAACCTCATGCTTGTGAAGGCTTTATAAGCAATGTAATTGCTTCTTGTAGGAGAATCTTAGTAGTTGATAATCATAAAAGGATCTCTCATAATATTATCTTATTATAGCCGATTGCTAAGGATTTTGTAAGGAATTCTGATTGTAATCAGGCCTATATGACTGCATGTTGCAGATCCATTGTATATGATTTTCTAATGATAATAAAGAAGAATGATCTTTCATATCTCTCTGTTGTTACTTGTTTCCATTGTGTGATTCATGTTGCAAGGATTGGACAGATCTCTTTGAGTTCCCTCTATCCTTGGCTGCACTAGTATTTCTTCTTGGGTAATAATCACAACATCATATATAGATCTCCCTGGGACAAAGCCTTTTTTATCTTCACTAATTATAGTTGGAAACAACTTTTGTAGTTTGTTGGTAATGGTTTTTTTGAGTATTTTATAAATAGTGTTACACGATGCTATTGGCCTAAAATCATCGAACCTTTTTGGTTTTCCTTTCTTGGGGATAAGGGATAGGAAAGTATTGTTGACTTCCTTGAGTATACTACCCAATTTTCTTATCCATTCCAAATCATTAGCCACCTCATCTCCAATAAAATGCCAACATTTATAAAAAAAGATAGTTGGGAACCAATCCGGTCCCGGAGCCTTGTCAGGGTGTATTTTATTTATTGTAGCCTATATTTCTGCTTTATACAATTTTGTTTTCAAGCTCCTATTTTGTTCCTTCATTACAACCTTAGGTATATTTGCTAGAATATCTCGTTGCTCCTCCTGATTGGAGCTCTCACAATTATTTAATATATTCTCATAATACTTCACTACCTCAGCTGCGATTTGATTGAGGTCTTCAATTATGTTTATGTTGCTATCCTTAATCTTAGTTATCTCGTTTATAGTTCTTCTCTATTTGGATCTATTATGGAGAAATTTTGTGTTTTTATCTCCCATATTTATCCAAGTTTCTCTAGATTTTTTATGCCAAATAATTTCTTCCTTAGCTAGGATGTCCTCAATTCCCCCAATAGTTTTTTCTCCTTGAGATATAATTCTTCATCTATTCCTTTCTCAATTACCTAGTTTTTGACCTCTTCCATTTCACTCTCTAATCTTATCTTAGCCTAGAAGAATATAAAAAAATTATTTTTGTTCCACTGCAACAGTTTATTTTTTTTATTATCTTTAGTTTATTAGCCACACAATAAAGTTTTGACCCTAATATTTATGACTCCTTCCACCATTTCTCTATTTGATCAATAAGATTATTATCCCTTAACCACATTTGTTCAAACTTAAAGGGACAATGTTTGGGAGTGGTGTCCTCTATGATAGCTAGCTGAACCGGGTAATGATCTAATCCTGATAAGTGAAGGATTTTTGTAGAAAAATGTATAAGGGAGGTCCACCAATCTTCCCTTAAGAAAGAATCTGTCTAAGTTTTCTACTATGTGGCTGAATCCCTACCTTCTATTGTTCTATGTGGAGTTTACCTTTGCAATGTTGATTTCCATTAAATTATTCCTATTAACCTATTCCTTAAAGTCAATTGTTGCCTAAGACTCTTTCATCCTCCTCCCCAATTTTCAGAGGGGTTGATTATAACATTAAAGTAGCCTCCTATAATATAGATATGATGTGGTATTTATTTTAGATACTATTCTAATTCCCTCCAAAGTCTCCTCTTGTCTTTGTTCTGAGTTGGATCGTAAACATTAATAAGTAAAAACTATAAATTTATTTTGATGCATTTAGCCCTGTTAAAGTTCTTTAAGATCGTTGCAAATGTAATAACACTCTATATTTTCTGTGTGTTTCAAATGCATCAATATTTCTTTCATTTATATTGAGGATGAGGATAATAGAGACATGTCCCTTCATGGGACATGTCTATTCATTATAATATTATAATGTTTCATTAATCAATCATATATTAGAATAATATAAGTTTGCATATATATATATATATATATATATTCTAAATGATCATACGATTGAAGCTACATACATTATTACTCCCTCTTAGCTAGGGAGGATGATCAAATAGAATGTGTAGTGGTTTCCCTTGTCAACACATATGACCCTCACCATAGCTACACAAAACATCAACACTCCCTCTTAGCTAGGGAGGATGATCAAACAGAATGTGTAGTGGTCTCCCTTGTCAACACATATGACCCTCACCATAGCTACACAAAACATCAACACTCTGTCTTAGCTAGAGAAGATAAATTCATCAAGGTAATAAATCCATTAATTTTGAAAGAGAGAAGATATCACCTCATTGTGATATCAGGAGATATGGTATATGCAGGAATATCAAGTCACATGATATTTGTCATATGGATACTAAGTTTACATAGAGATATGCCACTATGTGACATTTTTCATATGGTCCAGTCAATGTGTAATACTAAGTTCAGAAGGATCCTAATATGATCCATATGGATACAAAGAAATTACATAATTTGTGATATGAAGGATCACCTAACATGTGATACCAAGTTTTACATATCACCTAACATGTGATATGAGGAATCACCTAACATGTGATACTTGATTTTATATATTACCTTAGATTTTAATATAAGGAATCACCTTAGATCATGATACCTAGTTTTCACATCACCTTAAATTGTGATATGAGGAATCACCTTACAACGTGATACCTGATTTTCATATCACCTCATATTGTGATACAAGGATATAGTAATTAGAGAACATTACATTCCCCTTACATATAACCCTATTATGGTATGTGCACTGACATATCAAAATGTCTACCATAACGATTCTCCATATGATGAATCACCTTAGATCATGATACCTAATTTTCATATCACCTTAGATCATGATACAAGGATATAGTAAATAGAGAACATTATATTCCCCTTACATATAACCCTATTATGGTATGTTCACTGACATATTAAAATTTCTACCATAACAAATCTCCATTACAAGATCGTCACCTCTCAGAAATGTACATAGGATGGGTGGGCCCATAAATTCATGGAGTCACACACATGACATCCACCTTGACTCATCTAAGGGAGTGGATCCACCATGGCTCTCCCAAAGGGTGGAAACAAGGTCTCTCACCTTAGACTTCTCTCTCAAAGAGAAGAATGTAATAATATACAAAATAATAGATCACAAATTTTGAAACTCATTTACATCTAAGGCTTCATTCTTCAACATACCAGGTTTATCTCAAAAGTATACAACCTTCTCTCTAGCAAGAGACTTGGTGAGAATATCAGCCATCTGTTCTGTAGCGATAATATACCTTGAATAGCATACTTATGCACTATATCTCATACATAGTTTGCATCACTCTTGGTGAACCCCAAGTTATGTAGGGGTTAGCATAAAGGCATTTCATCCAGCACACATGGGACTCAATCTCATGATCATAGTCCTCTGACTGCAAAAACCATCTTTATTGTTGACTCCCTCTAAACCAATATGACCAAATTCCTTGGAAATCAGAATGAATCAGATCCTTTGGATGCTCCCTTCTAAATTTTAAGGTCTTGTAACAGCCTCCTGACCTCCTCATCCAAGGTTTCTTTTAGATGAACTATCAAAACTCCCTCTGAATCTAATATTAACCTTCTGCCAGCAAGTCATGCCTTTGTTCTTTGGTATGGAACTACATTATTTGAATTTGCAATCCTTTGGCTTTTATAGTTTCCTGGTCACTAGGGAAACCATCTCGGTATGGCTTGCCATTTTCAATCAGAATGATTAAGATCTTTTGAAAATCAATTTTGGGAGATCCTCTAGTAGCTCCCTTTATTACTAAAACATACATGGCCCCAATCATGAAAATATATTTCTCTAAGAGACTCTCATCATTTGGTAAGAGTAGTTTCTCATACACAAATGTACTTTTCTAATTCCATAGAAACATTCATGATAATCTAGCTTCCATCTGAAGCTCCAAGTATATGCATCAACCTCTTGACCTTCTCATCCAAGGTTGCCTCTGAAAGATTGTTAAACTCCCTTTGAAAATTATTTCCTCTTCTTCAAAGAAATGCTTCAGCCATCAACTTGGTCCCATGACTGCAAGCATCAAGTTATTTCTCCCTTGAATGAAATCTCTTATGCTTCTTGATCCATTCTGAAAGCATTTCAAAGAGAGATTACAAATATTTCATAAAACTAAACTATCTCGAAGGAAAATACCAATGATAAAAGCATATAAGATTTACTATCCCACTTTTATAGCATGAATTAATGACTCATAAATTCATGAACATTATTCAAGGGTATGAAATAATTTTATTTATTATCAAATATTAGAGCCCTATGGAAACTTCTTCCACTAAACTTAGTCTCCATATTGTCTTCTCTGGAGTGACTGAGAGAGTTTATAAATTTCCTTATATTTTTAGAATTAAGCGCACCATACTCTTGAATTTGGAGTGTATAAAATATATTTATCTTGTCTCTTTTACACACCCTTTTCATACTTCAATTTCTTTTCCAATTACTACACAACTCACAAGCTTCCTGTCCACATGCTTTGAACAAAAATTTCATCATCAGATCCACATTGATTGATTTGGGCAAATATAGCAATCGACAATTCATTATGGTTATCTCCTACAAGATATTCGATATCAACATCATTGCTTTCTCAAGGTCCACGCTATCTCTATATCATGCATAGGCTCCTATAACAATAGATGTATAGACATATTGATTTACCAGAATGGTGTCCTCTTCTCATAGATTCTAATATGACCACATTTGTATGGGACTCATAGCATATGCAAGTAATCAAGGCTTTCTCGTCTCTCAGATGAATACTTCCATCTCTTTTGAATATTAGGGAGACAATTCAACAAGGCCAACATCTCAAATGAGGTTTGTCCTTGGTACTAGGGATATTCTGTACGCTCAGGTTACCATTAAGAGTTCATTCTCATATTCTTCGTAGCCTTCCCATGATCAGAGATCACTATCAATTAATGTTTGAGGATTATCCTTGTTAGTCGCAGATGTTCGTTGAGTTGTTCTGTCTGATCATAACTTTCTATTTCCAACATTGATTGTGATATTTAATGTTGACAGTATTAGATATAGACTCTGATTTATTGTTTCTTGATCCTCCGTAAATCACCACTCTCAATAACTCCAAAGAGTGACTCTGGCACGATAGGCTTATTAGTCTAGTAATATTCCTCATTGAATACTACTAATTAATCATAGCACAGATTATTATTCATTCTGAATAAATATTCAGAAGTAATACTCTTTTTTTTATAAGTGATCACTACATGTAATCATTGATCAGTGCAAACTCAATGATAATCACTTAATCGATTATCTATCTGTCCTCTAGTCGCAGATACCTCCTTCCAACTATTTAACTCAATTGTCAATCTTGATCCCCATATGGATGAATAAAGACCAGTTCGATGATGATTGGTGATGTGAGTATTTTGCATAGATGTTATTTTGAGGTATATTAAGCCCTCTATGAATCTAGATAATAATTAATCAACTCAGAGCTGTCAGTAGTTGATGCTCAAGGGCACTGGTAATATATTGATGTGTTTTGATATCTTTGTCCGTGGATATCATAAAAGATAGGGCCGTCTTCAATTCACCCTCCCGTCCTATATAGTTCCCTCCAGTAATATCTCATGACATATATATTATTCCACAACTACTTTTATTGAATTTGGCTTGGTGATTACAATATATCTTTTGCATAGAATACATTGTGATAGTTCCCACAATGACTCCAGACATATGCGGCTTGGATAGAAAAATAGTTTGCCTCTGTAAATACTCATAGAATGCTTAACATGGACTGTCGAGTATGATTGTTGTGAATTCTCCATTCTCCATTGCCACAACTATCGTGTCTCCTTTTTCCGCTGACTTTGTCTTCCTTCGCAATGAGTAGAAGCGTATAATATTCATGAACAATTTCGATGACCCCTATTCGCTGGTGCATATCCTACTATCCTTTCATCCCTGTTTGTCTTTGCCCTATTCCACTGCTCCCAATGTGCACATCGATAGAGAACGTTGGTAATGGTTGTTGAATCTAATTTCACATCTGTCGATCATTTTTTTTTGATGATTTGAAAGCGTTATCAGCAAATCCCATTTTAAGCATATCCCATTCCAAAAATGCCACCACATACAGGTACTAGGGACGTTCGTGGAATTTGGCAATATACCTGCCAATTACATTTGTTTAAAGGCTTTGAAAGTTGTTTCTATCAAATCCATTTTTGTGTACATCCAAATCGAGGCCATAGAAACTCCTTGTAGCCCTGAACCTGAACCCTCACAACATGAAGGAATCTTCTTGCTCTAATACCATGTTAAAGCTTTTTAAGATCGTTGTAAATATAATAACACTCTCTATATTTTGTGCAATCTTTCTTGCATTTATATTGTGGATGAGGCTAGGAGAGACATGTCCTTTCATGGAACATGTCTATTCATTATAATATTATAATGTTTCATTAATCAATTATATATTAGAATAATATAAGTTTGCATAATTAATAATATAACACACACACACACACACACACACACAAATACAATTTATTAATCAATATCTAAGTATTATATGTATTCTAAATGATCATATGACTGCAACTATAGACATTAACACTCCCTCTTAGCTAGGGAGGATGATTAAACAAAATGTGTAGTTGTCTCCCTTGTCAACACATATGACCCTCACCATAGCTACACAAAACATCAACAAACCTAACCACTCATCCGGTTACCATGACACTGATCTTTAGTGAATGATACTGATCTGGGATCCCAAATAATTTCCACACCACCCGAGTCACCATTTTCTGGGGAACCTTCTATTTCCATAATGCCTAATTTTTTTCCTTATTATATCTAGATCTTCCATGTTGAGCTTAGTCTCTTGTAGGGAAATTTATGCCCCTAAAATTCCATGTATTGACCATCGTGGCACCTTGGGAAGGACCTTCCCCTTCCCAACATTAAACAAATTTGTGACTTTGGTATGGTCTTTTGTAGATCCATCTCTTGCCTTGAGTTCAGACAAGGACTTTCTTCCTCCCTTTCTATTATTCTTGGCACAATCTGGAGTTTCCTTTCCTAATTCATTTTGTGCTATTCTAAGGACAACATATTCCAATTCCATTTCTTTATTATTTAATTCAATCATCATTTTAGCTTCATCGATCACATCCTATTTCACTGCTTCCAAATTCAGAATTGTTTCCCTTAGTAATTATTTTGGCAAGTCAGCATCCTCTTCATTGATTATTTCTTCTACAAACTTTTCCATGATATCATTCAAAATTATATTGGATAAATAGTTGATATCAAGGTCAATATTATTATTTTCTTTATCACCCGCTTCCATCCTTGGTTCTCCCATGTTATATCCTTATTTTGTGTTTCCCCTCTATGATAGTGTCTTGATTAGCTAGCTGATCCTGCTTATTGGGAGGGTAAACCATTTATTTCATGGTCTTGAATCCCACATCTTCCTCCCCCAACTTTGTCATCTCAAGGTCAAGTTACATTCCATTTTTTTTTTATGTTCCTTCATTTCTAATCTGTCACTCTGTGAAAATGCAACCATTGTGTCTGTGTTACCCAATATAGGAGGGAATTCTAAATTATCCCTATTTGTATCCTTCTTCTACAGAATCTTGGTAAATTTATTTACTTCCTCTACCCCTCTTGGTAGTTCTCTTAACACTGACATAGAATCCTTCCCCTCCTCCACAATCTCCCCTTCCTCCACTTCATTCCCTTCTGAGATCTACCTATTCCTCGATTGGTAAAATATCATAAATCCTCCCATATCTTCATTTAGCTTAATATTGATCTCATCATCCTCCTTGGAAGAATTCTAGTTTTTGTATACCTCTCTATTGTGAGGTTGATTTTTTAGTCTAAATGAAACCCTATCTGAGATAGGTTTGTGATAGAACTCTGGACTAATGAGTTATCTGACATATTCAATTTTGTATTCTATTATTTCTAATTGGGTTATGTTATTGTCTAAGTCTACTAGCATTTTGAGAATAGAGGAGGAATTCCAATCCTCCTCCAATATTACAAATCCCCCTAATACATCCCCAATATGGAATAAAATTTGGAAATGTATCAGTTCCACCAATAGGTTTCTAATTCTAATCCATTTCAACATTTTTTAAATCTATACTAATTCGGGTTGAATTTTGGATACCAATCTATGAATTTAAATTTATAATTTTGATAGAAAACATGATCACCATTTAGTAATATAAAATTTAGGGTTTCATGTCTACAATCGATATAGAGAAAATCGTTACCTAAAGGGTGGTAATAATTAACTAGCCCGCATAAGCTTGTTCCCACCAACTACCAATTTTCTCAATAGGATGTCCGCTACCATACCATTTGTAAAAAAGAACACATTTTCTGCAATGATTCCTCAAAACCTTGGAGTATTACTTTTTTTTGATTACCATATTTTAATCTTTTCCATAATTTGTCATTCTAGGGTTTGTTGTCTTCATTCTTTCTTGCTAAATGTGTTCCCTAGGAAAAAATTCCCTATTTTTTTGATTCACTTGGTGGCTTGAAGATTTCCAGGGAATATTACTTCTTGTGTTTCCATGAGGTTTGGAATCTATTCTATCATAGACTTGAATCTTCCCAGAGGGGGAAGGTTTTACGAAACCCTTCACATTATATTATAGAGGAAGAAATTAGTTTTGATCTTCCTTGCATTCAGGGGTAGTCAATTGTCTCCCAAGGGAGGATTTATTCTCCCCAGTGCAATTCAATTGGGTCCTAAGGTAAAATTAGGGATTTTGGAGGTTATTTGTATTAGCCACATATTTACATCCACTTTTCCAAAATGATGGTTATCTCTTCTACCTCCCAACGTCTGTGATTTCTCCATTTTCCTAGTTTTTGTGCTTTTAAAAATCTGCTATCCATGGTTGTGTGAAGGGGGAGCCCTTCCTCCTTAAGAAAATCCCCTACTTTGATGCATGTTCGCATTCATAATAGAAGGCCAAAGAGGCATTTTTTTATATGACATTAAATTCATAATTATTTAAACTAACTTTACAGGATATAAATATTAAAAAGAAACATTAAATCCTTAACCAAGTCATGTTCCTCTATATGTTATCACAACAAATATCTAAAACCATCAAATGGGAAACAACTAGTACTGGAATGCAATTCCATCCATCAAGGGTAAAGAGGCGTAATATTTATTTTCTTTGTGGCTGTCATTTGATATCCAGTAATATTGTACATTTCAAGTGTATTATTGAAACATTACATAATTTGCTTATCTGTAACAATCAATGTCAAATTTAATTTCTTTTATTGGATTTTAATTCAAAATAAACCGCTAACCCATGACAACCTTGCTAAAAGGGGTATCTATATTGTGAATAGATGTGTTCTTTGCTTGAATGAAGCTGAATCTTGTGATCATCTTATGCTCCATTGTCCCTTTACCCGTAAGGTTTGGGAAATTATCTTGAGATAATGGAATTTGTGCTGGTTCTTCCCTCTTCTTTGGTAGGATTTTGTTACTCAATGGAGCTATCCTCCTCAAAATATCTTTGATAAAGATTTCTGGTCCTTAATTCCCCCACACTTATGCTGGCGAATCTAGAAAGAATGAAATAATATAATCTTCAGAGAGAAACAATCCTACCCTGAAGCTGTTGGAAATCAAATATGTCGGGCGCTGGAAGAAAATTTTATTTCCTCAAATTCTGAATCAAAAGAAGGTGTGATGACTAGTGATAGGCATGTCAAAATTACTTAACCTAAATCCAAATCTCAGAGAGCTATGGCTACTTGGATTTCTCCTCTGGAGGACTGGGTCAAAGCTAATTTTGATGGGGTGACAGAAGGCAACCCAGGTATGGCTAGAGGTGGAGGCATTATAAGAGACTGAAATGATATCTATGTTGGTGTTGTTGTTGCCCCTCTGGGAATTAAATCCAATCATAGAGCTGAAGCAATGGATGCCCTTAATGTGATTCCGATGGAAAAAGAAATGGAATGTAAGAAGGTCTGGCTGTAGGGTGACTCCCTTAATATTATTAATAACATCAAAGGTATTAGCAAGGCATCCTGGACAATCGAGCAAATTATTGATAAAATTAAGGTTGTGGCTTCGAAATTCACTCCTTTCCATGCCACCTATAATTTCTGAGAAACTAACCAAGTGGCGGATTGCCTTGCTAATCTTGGAGTTAAAAATGATGTCACTTGCAAGTGGCACAGAGCTGCAAAGATTAATGATGATGTTAATTTATTACTCAATCATGACAAGGTTAATAACAAGGAAGGTAATATTAACAATATTAATCATATCGTTTAATGCGATATGGATTTGGGGTACAAAAAATTTGATGTGCCATGTGAAGTGTCATAAAAATTATGAGTTTAAGCCGCCAGATGATTTTTGGGGTATTAAGAAATAGTCTAGTTATTTGAAGTTCTGTCTGCAAATTGTGTTGAATTATGTTAAGGAATTGAAGTTTGATAGTGAGCATAACAATACAGAGGAGAACGAAGATATGGGAGGGGACCTTAAAAGAGAAGAACTTGTTGTCTGCAAATGGAGGAAGTAGAAAGAAGTATGGAGAAATCTCAAAAAGGGAAAAGTGCACAGATACCTCAAACATCTCCATGGGAATAATAAGGAGGTTACGAAGGTGTTTGTGGAAGGCTGGGAGAATGGGAAAGTGAACATTCTAGGTAAATCCCTTACCCTAAATATAGATCATCTTTTTGAAATCACTGGTCTCCCTTTGGAGGGAATGCAGTTTTCCAAAGATAAGAAAGAGGGCAACAAAGCCTACAAAACATTTCCAAAGATGAATGAGGAACGAGCTATGCTTGTCAAAGGATATTTGGATTATGTTATGCTGTCCAATATCAAGTGCATTTGGGCATTTGCCACCAGATCTATCATGGAGTATTTCACTCTCGACGGCAGGTATTCAAAGGTTTATAATTACCACTTCGTGCTTGTAAATCATTTTCGGCATGAGATTAGGGTTTCTTTCCCCTATTATCTGTTAAGTTCACTTAATCAGAGTATAATAGATCACATAGTAAAATCCTCCCCTATTCTGCATGAGGGGTTAATCCTTCTGATTACGAATTATGTCAAAAATCACATTCCTGACCCGATTCCAAAGAAAATTGATAATGTGAAACACAAGAATATGGAGATGTCTATAGGCAAGAAAACAAGCAAATATTCTAATAAAAAAACTGCAAAGGCCCTGTTGAAGTAGATATTACGTTGTCAATATATGACGACAATGAAGGCATGAGAATAGAAGACGAGCAGGAAGTGGATTCCTCTAAAGATGAGGGTTTCATTGGGGAGTAGAGTAACAGAGAAGATCTTGAGATTAATATTCTCATAACTACTGAGCCTAAGGGTGAGAAAGGGGAAATTGAGGAAACCTAGAATATGGACAACACTATCCTGGAAGAAAATACTGATAAGATTGATAATTTGGTGGATACCTATATTGATTACCATCATAACAATAATGATGATAAGGAGGAGCATAATATCCAAGATTCTCTAGAGATGAATATGGACTCTGGGGAAATGGAGAAGACTGAAAATGAAAAGGGTAAGATTGATAATAAGGAGGAAGAAACAGTTGTAGAGGATGAAATTGAAAAGGCCCACAAAGACAACAATGATGATGACCTTGAGGAGGAGGCCTAAAAGGAGTATAACTACTATGAAATCAGCTCCACCCTGTCTGAGAGTCCGATTGGTGAAGAAGAGGAGAAGAAAGAACAGAACCAGAGGAACCTGGAAGATGATCTCTGGGATAAAGACTTCAAAGTTAAAAGAGCTATTAATATTTCTGTCCTCCAGGTGGCTAGAAAAAAAGAAACATTGATAAATAGACGCAGGATGATATTAAGGAGCTTCAGGTCAAATGCAAGGACCTTGAAGATAGAAACTCTCTGCTGGAGGAGATTGTGGATAAATTGTGAAATGATGCGGCTATGTACCAGCAAGGGAAAGATGTTTTTGAAAAGCTAAACAATAACAATTCTACACTAGAAGATAAGTTAAGCACTATGATTGAAAATAGAATGAAAAATATTACTGAAAAGACAAACAACAACAATGTGATGTTAAGAAAGTTGACTACGATTATTAAAACTAGAATGCAAAAATCTATTGATAATCTGAAAGCATTGTATACCCTGATGGAAGGAAATTATAATGATAGAGTTAAGCAAGAGGAAGATGGAAAACAGGAAGCTCAAACTTCTGGCCCGGGTTCCAAAACTAGATCGAGCACCAGAAAGAGATCTGAGGTGCAAATTAAAGATATCACAAGTCTGTGGGACTCTATTTAGAACATGGAATATCAGATGGAATAAATCCAGATAATGGAAGAATAGAGGAATGCTTCTGAGAAGTGATTAGTATTGCTGGAATGTTTTGGTTGCTGGGAGTTTTTTGTTGCTACTATTTTTTTGGAAGTTTATTGTAGTCTATCTTTTTGTTTAGTTTTCTTATGAACTTTGTAAGTGTTATATGGGGTTAAGCCCTTTTTTGGTTTTCTGTCTTCTCTGACATATAGTTATTGTGTTGTTCTTTTATGCTTATCTTTATATCTTTGTTAAAGGGTTTCAGGGCCCCTTCAAAACTTGTTGTTATCTTAATAAAAAAACAATCAATAGAAAAAATTTCTCATTATGCGTCCACAAAAGAAAACCAACTAAGAGAAAAAATAGAAGAGGTCAAGTCATTGAATCAATTCGTAAAGGGGTCATCAAACATGCCAAGTGAGTTCATAGAAAAGAAAGAAAGGGAGTAGATATGAGAAGAGAAGGACATACATGATAGAGAAACAAATATCATCATTAAAGGGTTAAAAGATCATGGAGAAAAATAAGACATAAAATAATTAACAAGGGGACTTGCTTAAAGATCAGTTAAACTCGTATGGAATAATTCAGCAAGCACAAACAATTGGAAAATGGACAAAATATAACATCAACAATTATGTAAGAGTTACTTTTAAGAACATAGAAGACAAGAACAAGGTAATAAGGAAATAGAGGTTTCTCAAGGGAACACACATATATATTGATGAGGATCTTAGTAAAATTCAACAAGAAGAAAGAAGAAAATAACAGAAAAAGGTAAAGGCAACAAGAGATAATGAAAAACGGGTTGGGTTACAAAATGGTAAGGCCCAAATTAGTGAAAAAATGAGACATAATAAATAGTAGCTTGAGCCCCCCCAGGAAATCTTAACTCTGGTTAGTTGGAATTGTAGAGGATATCCTTGGAGAAAAGGACTTAGGTTAGGGCCCATAGTTGAAGGTAAAGACATAATATTTCTTAAAGAGACACATGAACACAATGGATGTAAAGTTCCATAGTTTGAGAGATATGAGAAAACCTCAGTTTGGAATGCGATAACTGAATATAGTGGCGAAGGGCATGGAAGAATTACTATTTTAATTAAACAAACTTGTAGAGGACTTATAAATATAGAGAAAGAAGACTCAAACAAGTAGTACATATGGTTGAAAATAACAAAAAATCAAGTTTTGCTAACAGTGACAACACGTTACTTTGCTCCAAAGGGTTCAAAATATATAATAAGAAGAACCTAGATTGAGAAGACTCATACACATCACTAAAAAAGGACATTTATATTTTTAATACTTGGGTGAAGTATTAATAATATGATAATTTAAAGCTAGGAAAACAAACAATAAAGACTTCAACTTGAAGAGAAGTTACAAAGAAAGAAGTGATCCACTATGGTTAGAAGAAGAGAAGAGTCATTTTTGGGAAAGGTCTTTAGAAGATAGCAAGGACGATGTTAATCATTATGGGGTAGAATTATTGGGCTTTTGTGATTTATACAACATTGTCATATGCAATGGTATGAAAGTGTGACCAAATTCAAGAAACATCATTTATAAAACATAAAATGGTCAAAGTGTTGTTGACTATGTTATTTTCTCTCAAGATCACATCTCAAGGGTAAAAGAAATAGAGATGGGAGAATGCCCATTAGGGCTAAAATTAGACCACAACCCATTTTAAAAAAAAATAGTCATTCATTTAAACAAGAAACAAATAGAGAAAATTCATCTTAAGCAAAAGAAAGCACCTTCACATGGTAGAATCCTAATGTCTCAACGAAACTAGAAAATATTCATTGATGCCCTTAAATAGATTATTAATATCTGTAAGTACAAATTTAATCACATGAAGCAACATCTCATAGGAAAATACACATTAGTTCTTCTAATTCATAAGGCATTGGAGGAGTGTAAAAGGGCCATACCCAAAAGAGAGTCAAAAAATACTTTCCCACCAAACCCTTGGTTTTATTATGAGTGCAAGTTAGCAAAAAGAAATTTGAGAGGAGGAATAAGCAAAGAAAACAAGAAAGAGTATGAAAAATTGTTAAGGGATAAAAAATAAAAATATATGAACATAAGAAGGATGGATTTGATTACTCTTGGAAAAAAAATACAAAAAAAGGAAACAAATACAACCAAAGAGGAAGCAAATAGAGAATAGCATTAGAGGGTCCCAATGGCTTCAATATGCAAAGATGTTATATGAGTGTGGGTGGGATAAGAACAGACCTTCAATAATCAAAATCACAACTGAACTTTTCACCATTGAAGATATCTTTCAGGACATAAAGGGGTTGGTAAGGGAAAAATCCCAAGATATTGATGTGTTGTAGTCTAAGCATTTGAAATGCTGCTTTGATGTCCTTGAAACTCAGATCAGTCATATCTTCAATGATGTCAATGAAGAGGGTTTTCCTAAAATATGTATGACCAATTTTGTGATCCTCTCCACAAAAGTGATGACATAAATATCCATCAAATTATTGAAATATTATGTATAACCCCCTCATGGGGAAACTCTTTGGTAGCATGGTTGAATATAAAATCAGTAGGTGGGTATAAATAGAAGGTAAAAGAGCCAACGTGCGAGATGGTTTTAGACCAAATAATTTCCACTATTGATCACAGTGTTACCCTTAGATTCTTAGTTAAAAAAATATGGAATACTCAAGATGAAGAGGCATTTTTTTGTTTTGTAAACTTTTAAAAGGACTTTAGTACCTTGTGAAAAACTCTGGAATAGAATGGAAGAACTATAAATTCCTATTGGGTTTAGAGTTGTGGTACATAGATTTTATGATAAGATCAAAGATAAAATTAGAACCATAGAAGGGATGTTAGAGTGCTTTGGAAGTGATATAGGTGTTAAACAAGGGTGCCCCCTCTACCCAATTTTATTTTGGATATATATTGATAAGTTAGAAGAATGACTAAACAAGACTAATGGTGATAGAGTTCATCTAGATAATTATGTGATAAAGCTACTTATATATGTGGATTATCTCATTTTAATATCTAAAACAACAGATGAACCAAGGGAAAACTTTAAGGAGCTTGATGCCTTTTATCATGAGGTTGGGATGCAAGTGAACACTACTAAAACCAAAGTGATGATCTTTTGATTGAAAAGAAACAAGAAGACGCGAAACACTTTTATTTTTTAAGGAAATCATTTAGAGATAGTAAATGAGTACAAATACCTTGAGATTGACTTTTACAACAAAATTAGCTAGGAAACATGTAGAGAAAAAAGAATTTGGGGAGGCTGGAAATCACTATTTTCGTTAAAAATTAGATGTAGGAATGTAGATTTATGGGATTAGAAAACCAAAAAAGTGATTTTTAGTTTGTTGATTATATTGGAGTTGATGAAAACTCAACCCTACAGCTCCCAAGAATCACCTGCATGCAAACCTGTCACAAAAAGAGAGAAGCAAAATCTATGGAGGCCAAAAATAACAGATCCATGAAAGAGGAAACATATTATGAAAACAATGGAGAGAAAACCCTCAATACAATAGCATCCTCAGATAATTAATAATTACAAAGAGATCAAACCTTATAAAGGTGATCAAAACCCTAAAAGGGAAAAACCTAGGTTGCATGATAATAATTAATAAAAGAAATAATTATTATATGCCTAAAATTTAGCTTAAGTAAACTAGAGATAATAAGTGACTTAATAATTAAATCAAAATGATTTAATTAATAAGAGAAATAAATTATTACTCTAACACCCCCCCTTAAGATAAATTTAGGGAGAAGCTAAAAACCTAGAAACAACTACTGAAAGCAGGATATGGGTCTCGACAACAAGGTCTGATTAGGTACCCAAGTACAAGAAATCTATGTAAAGTGGAGAAAATGAGAAAACCTGGTGGGAAAAAACCCGCTCTGAAAAGAGATGAATACTAGCAAAGGACTGAAAAAAGCCTCCAAACTAGAGAATGTCCCGGAAAATAGGAACAAAGGATAAACATGAAGAACACCACTCAAGCATGGAGCTACAAACATTGTCAAAGAATAACTGCTGGAACCTCCATTGTATTAGAACATGATCAGGTAGAGAAGATTGTAATTTGTATGAGTGTGCTCAAATTACACTACTCGAATCAGGATGGCAAACAAAGGAAAACACCGAAACTCCAAGATACAAATGGAAAAAAATACTGAAGTATGAAGAGTTGATCAATCAAAGATGGAAGGATGCCTACAAAAAATGAATGAAAGAGTGTCCATATGGTAAATGACCCATCTCACTAAAATGCATAGGTACCCAGTCACTGCATCCACCTAGTACATAGGAAAAAATACTGAATACATAGCTCACTCCATTGAACCGAGGAAGCATTAGAACCAACATGAGATACCCCCATAATGCTGAGCAGGGAGAGGTATGACAGGTACACTGAGAGAGACTACCAAGAACAACTACATGATGAAGAACTAGGAACATATAAAGTGTTGAAGAATGTACAAACACATATAAAAGATGGTGTCGTGGAAGGATCACTCTCGTAACATACATCATGAGACTAATGTCGCGGAAGGAATACTCACTTGAAAAAGGTAGATCAAACCCCCCCCACCCCCATGACACTTTATAATGTAGTAAGAGTACAAATAGACACAAAATGTGCAAGATCCCAAGCATGCAACAACTGACACTTTATCTTAGTGCATTTGCAAAAAAAGAAATGCTACAAAAATAGATGTCTATAATGCTCAGGAGTGACAAAAAGCTGTAAGAACATGAGTAACAACTTAAAAGGAGTCATCCCATGCAAGGAAAATGATCCCAGGGCCTGAAACATCCAAGATATTAACCATATTGCAAAAAACTAAAAAATTGAATAAAATATATTTGGAGTGGATTCTGGAAATGAGACCCATACCCTAGTAAAGAGCAAAAAACCAACTTTCCAACGATATGTAGAAGTTAGAAAATGGAGCCCAACTGAACAAGGTATAGCTCCTGGAGTGCAAAAAGGAACCTTGAATTTGACTAGCAAAAACATATGTAAGATGACAAAATAAGGAAACCAACCCTCCAAAAAAGCTCGGGCTCAGAGCTAGATTTCTGATGATATCTCATTTTCCCAAAAATGCCTCCGTTTGCTCAAGATATTAGCAAAAATTGAAGAGGGATCCAAAACAAGAAGAGATCCAAGTGATCTCAGCTAAATCTAGTGATGACGCTAAATATGGCGTGACTACCAAAATTTTAGCCAAAATTGGTGGAGGTACCAAGAAAAAAAACTAGTTTTTTTTCTGTCATCTCAAAAAATGTGCCAAGAATAGGGTCGTACATGCAAACAAATTTGGCCTCTAAATGCAACTATGTCCAAATTGGATGTGCCTTATATGAAAATAGGGTGTTTTGGGGATTTTGAGCTCAATCATGAGGTTTTTTTGAGCCAAAAGTGCTCCAGTGACAAACCCCCCTAGATCCACAAAATATTGAAAAAGAAAACCTTTTGAAAACATAGATCTGAAGAACAATGCAAAATATCTCATGAAGAGAGTAGGTGCATGAAGATCTGGAGCTTTGGTACCATATTGGATTTCATGAAAATTCAACCATACAACTCCCAAGAATCACCTGCATGCAAACCTGTCACAGAAAGAGAGAAGCAAAAGCTATGGAGGCCAAAAATAACAGATCAATGAAAGAGGAAACATATTGTGCAAACAATGGAGAGAAAACCCTCAATAAAATAACATCCTCAAATAATTAATAATTACAAAGATATCAAACCTTATAAAGGTGATCAATACCCTAAAAGGAAAAAACCTAGGTTGCATGATAATAATTAATAAAAGAATCAATTATTATATGCCTAAAGTTTAGCTTAAGTAAACTAGAGATAATAAGTGACTTAATGATTAAGTCAAAATTATTTAATTAATAAGAGAAATAACTTATTACTCTAATAGATTACCCCAATGATCCTTTAGGGTGTGAGATTTGGGGTAGAAATATGTGAGATCAAAAGTAGAGGCAAGTAGAAAGAATCCAAAAATATCTAATCCTCAACAACCTAAAATTAAAATTGTTTTCCTTTATGAGATTCTATTGGTGGAAATGTGCATATCACTTGTAGAGGCTTCAACAATAGTTTAGTTGTTAAGCTACATAAACAAAACTTGAAGTATGTGAAAACATCATTAGCATAAATTGATCATGGAGGAAAGACTAGATAGAAGAAAGAACACGTGGATGAAGAAAAATGACAAATGGATTAAAAAATGGAACGTTAATATACATGAATGTCTACATAACAATGAAGAAATAATAAATTTTTTGAGGGTAAAATTCAAGAGTATCTTATGGTAAAAAAAATGGACGTAAAAAAGCTTACTATATAAAACAATTTAAGCTAATTGGAGACCATGAGGAGAAATCATACATATGAGAAAATATTAAATGGAGATAAAAATGCTTATAGCACAACTTAGGACTAGTTCTCATTATTTGAGGTGTAAAACAGGTAGATGGGTGATACCTAACAAAGAATGGGAAGAGAGAATATGTCTATTTTGCAACATGGGAGTCGTAGAGACAAAGTGATACTTTATCATGGAGTGCCCAACATACAATGACATTTTTTTCCAGCTGTGTAGATATTTTAGAAGTGAACAATTTCAATACCTTATTTGAAGAAACACAACTAGATAAGACAACAAACCTTGTGATCAAAATTCATTATCGAAGAGAAAATATAAAGAAGAATAACAAATTATTTAAGGTTATGACACCCTATTCTGGGGTGTGTGCTATTTTAGGGGGTCTCATAAGCCGCTTCGGCCTTGCGAATGTTATTAAAATCTTTCATGCATTCATTCAAAATAGAAGTGCATTCTAATTATTTAACTTCTTGACAAAGTGGTATTAAAGCAATAAAAGTATTGTAGGCTAAGGATTAAAGCATTCAATAACAAGAGAAGTATGATGATACTATACAATTTTCATATTTGAACTAACTATATAAAAATATGTTTTTTTTGGAAAATTTGAATTTTCTACTTACTATCACCAATAGAAAAACATAAAAATGACATTTCTAAATCATTTAAAATAAAAATTAATGGTAAACTATAATATTTTTGTTATAATATTTTAATTCTCTAAATGTTTAGTTAAACAATTTTTTTAAAAATGAATAGATCCAAGAGTATCTTGTCTTGGCACAAACTATTAATCCAATTTATAACAATCAATCTAATTTTTAAGATTAGTTAAAGTGGTCCCCTATCCTCTAGTATAATTATAAACAATTATAAACAACATACTTTTTTAAGGGATACCTTTATTCTATAATTATATAAAGTTGTCCATGTAATTTTGGACACGAGGATTTATTTAAACAAGGAAAAATAATAATGGATATTGATTTCTATACACTTCTAATTCACATTTGCTTGAATATTAATTTGAGGAGGGAAGAATTTTTTTAAAGCGCTTTACCTAGCACCATATTCATATAATCTATTTAGGTTATAAGGTAGATGACATCCAATCATATATGTGCAAGTTATTTGTACTATTTTTTATTTCAATATTACTATCATTTGCATCAAAAGGAAGTGCAATGGCTACATTGATAGTAAAGTATAAGTGTAATAATACATTGGAGCTTACAAATCAAAGACTATGAGAACCAAATTTAATAATGATAATAATTTATAATATGTCATAATAAACATAAATAATTTAATACACTAAATAAATAAATGAAGGTTATTGTTATGTTATTGCATTGATCAAGCAAGCACTTGTGGAAGATTCAATTGTTCCAATATAAGATTAGAAATAGTATCATTTAAAAGACCTAAATAGTATACAAATAGCTTAGAATAATATGATATGAAAATCTAAGGAGGTATTGATTTGAGAAGAATATAATGAAAAGGTTACAAATGGTATTAGAGGGAAGCTAGCACGCCCTTGCAAGTCTAAGTGTAGGGGCTTTGACAAAATTCCAATGGTGTCAAGAAGGTTCCTTAAGTTGTAAAACCTTTCCAAGTCCCAAGGGTCATAGTTGTGATGTTTCCAATGGTGTTAGGAAGGTTATTTAAGTTGTAAAACATTTCCAAGTCCCAAGTGTTGTACTTGTGATGTTTCTAATGGTGTTAGGAAGGTTATTTAGGTTGTAAAGCCTTTCCAAGTCCCAAGCGGTGTAGAACTAATATTTCCAATGGAATCAAGAAGGTTATTTATGATGAACTATAACTGATTGAATGTTTGAAGATGACAAGTTGATGATTACCAAGCTGCAGAAAGTAAATGCAAGACATTAAATCATTTTGATGTTTTTGTGTAGCTATGGTGAGGGTCATAGGTGTTGACACAGGAGACCACTACACTTTTTTTTTATCATCCTCGCTAGCTAAGAGAGAGTGTTAATGTTTGTATCTTCATTCATATGATCATTAGAATACATATCATATGTTGATTAATAATAATATAATATATATGTTATATTATTATTAATCATATGAAATATAATATTTAATATTAAATTATTAAACTATACTTAATTAATAATTGATTGATGAAACATTATAAGATTGATTAAATTATAATTAATGGGAAGAGGCGTGTCCTTTCTTATAAATAATAATGAATAGACATGTCCCATGAAGGGACATGTCTCCCTTAACCTCATTCAAAATATAAATGAAAGAGAGATTGTTGCATTTGGAAAACACATAAAACATAGAGTGTTATTACATTCGCAGCTATCCTAAAAACTTAACATGGTATCAGAGCCAGACTGCAAATGTAAGAGAGTAGTTTGTTGATGGTGAATGTGTAACTGTCTCAGAAAATACAGTCTTGGTAAAAGAACCATATCTCACAAATATACCGTTGGATTTTACTAAATTTTGGATATGTTAGTGAAAAAGTAATTTAAGAGAATCTCACCAAAGCCTTTAGAAAGAAAGTCTTGGATTTAAAATTTATGAGTGAATGTGTATGGGTATATGTGAAATTTATGAAAGTGACTTTCATTAAAGAGATATATTAATTTGTTATGATCGTGGTCAAGCAGTAACAAAGAAGCATGAATTTAAGGAAGGGTGTCTCTTTCTATAAATAAAGCATCAATTATATAGTGTCACCTCTCTTGGATAAATCAATTCATTTCATAAGAAGACATGAGAATTGTTCAATGATATAAGAGTCAGAATTGTACATTGTGGGGGGAGAATAATAACCAATGTTAAATTTCCATTTGAACCATGCTTAGTCTAGGGAGATAATTCAAAGGGGATATGTCTCTCAAATAGTATGATAAGGTGTTTCATGATTTGATGTATATGGACCTTCATTGAAGCAACTTGTGTCAAGGATGTTGATGTGCATATAAGTATTTATTATCTTTGAATATTACATTTATCTACTCATTATAGTCTCCCTCTCTCATCTATATTTCTATACGTACTATAAGAGATATTTGTCTTGATCTTTTCTGGAGATGCTCTTGTAGGAAAAAGAAGATTGATATCAGATTCATAGGGAGTCTGAATCTTCAGAGGTAACATTGGATGAGGAGCTAAAAGATTGATATCAGAATCAAAGAGAGTTTGACAATTCATCTTAAGCAATCTTGGATGATCAACAGATTGATATCTTCTCAATGAGTTCTTCTCTGTGAGAGAAGTTTGAGGTGAAATACCTTGTTTTCACCCTCTGCACTGAGCCATGATGGATTTCATGTGTATGAATCCATATATTTAATGAGTCTTCCCCTTGTGTACATCATGAGGAAGTGACGACTTCCAAATGATTATCACTTGTATTTGTAAGAGTTATTGAAAGGTGACGATCTTACAATAACTTGACCTTCTATTGTGATAGACATCATGTGATGGATGAAATAGATCACAATAGATGATTTCTTGTATGGTGGTTTCAGTTCCTTAAATAGACCATTGACATTATATTGTGATAGAAATTGTGTGATGGCTGAAACAGATCACAATAGATGATTTCTTGCATGGTGGATTCAGTTGCTTAAATAGACCATTGACCTTGTATTGTGATAGACATCGTGTGATGGCTGAAACAGATCACAATGGATGATTTCTCGCATGGTGGACTTAGTTCCTTAAACATACCATTTACCTTCTATTTTGATAGACATCGTGTGATGGATGAAACAGATCACATTAGATGATTTCCTGCATGGTAAATTCAATTCCTTAAACATACCATTGACCTTCTATTGTGATAGACATCGTGTGATGACTGAAACAAATCACAATAGATGGTTTCTTGTATGGTGGATTTAGTTCCTTAAACAAACCATTGACCTTCTATTGTGATAGACATCGTATGATGGATGAAATAGATCACAATAGATGATACCTTACATTAAGGGTACATTACCTATGGAATTTTTTTGAGTTATGGTTAATATCATGAGACTTGATATTCTTTGTGAGACCATATCTCTCGATATCATGATGAGGTGATATATTAAAAGTAATGGATCTTTTGTGAATTGCATTTTTATGGATTTTAACTTCTTTATCTAAGAGGGAGTGTTGATGTTTTGTGTAGCTATAGTGAGGGTCATAGGTGTTGACACATGAGACCACTACACATTTTTTTTGATCATGCTCGCTAGCTAAGGGGAGTGTTAATGTTTGTAGCTTCATTTGTATGATCATTAGAATACATATAATATACGTTGATTAATAATAATATAATATATATGTTATATTATTATTAATCATATGAAATTTAATATTTAATATTTAATTGTTATATTATTCTTAATTAATAATTAATTGATAAAACATTATAAGATTGATTAAATTATAATTAATGGGAAAAGGTGTGTCCTTCCTTATAAATAATAATGAATAGACATGTCCCATGAAGGGACATGTCTCTCTTAACCTCATTCCCAATATAAATGAAAGAGAGATCATTGCATTTGGAAAACACATACAACATAGAGTGTTATTACATTTGCAGCTATCCTAAAAACTTAACAAATCAGTTAATGTATTGTATTGTCATTAATGTAAACTTGATATGGTATGCTTGCTCATATACATAGTGTCACAACACTTAAAGATATGGAGAGAATTTTTTTTTGTCGTCGGTAATCATATACACGAAGTGACAGTAAACCTCGACGGACAGTAAACCCCGAGCACAAAAGTTCACAGTGTTAACCAATAGACAGTGATACCCGAGAAAGCATTACCAAGCTAACTATAGTTGTCAACGAACAGAAATGAAGTTGATGCTCGAGCTATCTGTAGTAGTCACCGAGCAAAACTAAAGTATTGACCGACAAGAACTGAATTTAGGAAACGACAAAATACTTAGCTGGCAGGAGCTATATTTAGAGTTAACTGATTGTTTAGTTTATTTCTATTGTTTAGTTCAAAGCTAAAGACAAGGAGATTTAGAGCATGTTTTATTCCAGAAAACAAGGAGAGGTTTACAGAATAAAACTAAAGCAAGCATGGTGAGCTTTACGGATCAAGAAGTGATCAATAGAGAAAACAAGAAGAATAAATGGTGAAATCATGTCTATATAAAGAGACAAGTAATTCATTATGAAGGGAGGAATGCTGAAGAGAATTTTGGTGAAGATAGAAGTATTCATGTAGATTTGATTATACAGGTTGAAGGACATAGCCAAGAATTCTGCAGACACTGAGCAAAAGAGAATTAACAACATTCACTAAGAAGAAAAAAATGGAGCAAAGGAATTGAAGAGAACATTGATCAGAAGAGTTATCATGGACTTACAATAGATCTGAACATCTAAAAATTTTAGTTGTATTAATGAACATATCATTTACTATTTTAGTTTAACCATTGATTCAAAAATTCTCTTAACCGAGTGTGATTTAACCATCCTTAATATATTGAGATACATCCCAAGGAGTATCAAAATATTTTCTTATTGACAACATAGTGAATGCTAGGTCAAGTGATAAACTATTAGTTTTAAATCCTCTAACAAGGTCGCACTTAACATTGTGTTTGTAACCTTTAACAGGGTTGTCTCTTCACTAAGCTCACTTCAGAAGAATGAAAATTTTTGGTTACCGGTCCCAAGTGGTTTTTTCCCTCAACATGGTTTCCAAGTTAAAAATTCATGTGTCAAATGTGTATATGGTTCATTTCTTTGATTGTTTTCTTTATACATTACTAAAATAGGATTGATCGGTAAACACTAAGTTATTTACTGATATTCGGTAAAGGTTAAGAAAAGATAAACTGTTATTCTGCAAAGCTTAAGAAAAGGAAAAATAGTATGTTCACCGAGCATTATATATATATTAGATTCACACAAGGCATACATCTTGCAGGACCGAAGATAACTAGAGGTTTTATATATGTGATATAAGTTTTGGTTGAATTATTGGATTAATTTTTGAGGTCACTGATTCACTTCCCCCTCTCAGTTATTCTAACAATTTATGTTTTAGCCACATCTCAAGGTCAAGTTCTGCAGTTGAGACAGTTTTCCAAAGGTATTAGGGAAGTCTTTCAACTTTGTTGTTACATATTTGATTAATGGAGCTATGGTAGATTATCAATGGTATTAGCTTGAGGAGTTTATTTAAGTTGAAAACTTTTATCCTCTCCCCACCTTAAGATTTTATAGGATAGAATCACTTTATTTCAAATTTTTTTAATGATTTTCATGGATGGGGGACCCAAAGCTACAAGAAAGATTCTACAACCAGTGAAATTTTCCAATTTTTTTAAAATGGTAGAGTTTTGTATTAATGAATACTTTATATATATTTATAATTATTTTATATTAATATAAATGTTGATTTTAGTGTTAAAAATAATTTATTTAACACATGCAAAATTAAATGTGCTTTAATAAATGTTTTAGGTGGGAGAAAACTACAAATTTGATTTATACACAAAGCATATCAAGAAAATCATAGAGAACAAGAAAAAATACAAGAAATTATCAATTTGAGAACCAAGATTAGTAACATTATTTTATTTCACTAACTACAACATAACAATAAAATCCTTGTTTCCCATTTTATAAGGTTAGATTCATTATTTTAGTAACTAACTACATTTTCCCAAGCCTCTTCATTAATATTTCCATTGCATAATTATACTTAAGTAGGGGCATACGTACCATTTATTATCCAACAAAAGGGCCAAAAATATAGAAAAATAATAAGAACATGAGGCCCATTACTTACCCTAGACTTATTCCATATATTCACCAAGGATTTCACTTTTTTTTTTGTGTGTGAAGCAACTCAATATTTATGAATATCTAGTGTCAAATTGTGTTCCTATTAGTTGTAAGCTTCCCACTCTTATTTTCACCCTAAAATTGGTCTATGTTCATTTTGTTTGTTGTCAGAGTACAAATGGGATCTTTTTTTGGGACAACTTCCATGAAAAAATTATCTATGTTCATTTTGTTTGTTGTCAGAGTACAAATGGGATCTTTTTTTGGGACAAATTCCATGAAAAAATTATCACTTCCCATTGTAACAAAAATCTATTTCAATTTTACATTTCATTGGCTTTGGCATACACAGAAGAAATTTCAAGAGACTATATGAGGAAACTATTTCAAGGAATTGTGCACATGTCAAGTAAATCAAGACTGCAATGGTAAGTGCCAAATAAATTTCAGTTGGTGCCAATTTATGAGACATAAAGCATCCAAGATAGGGAAAATATATATTTTTTCAGTTGGTGCCAATTTATGAGGAATAACAAAAATTTCTAGACAACAAGAAAAAGCTATTGCAATAATTTTTTGACATGAGACACAAGTCCGGTGGGGGTTCTTCTCCAAAATGTCCTATTGGCTAATTAAATTTATAAATTTTATATTCTTTGATAAGATGGGTGCTAAAATATCTTTAATTGAAAAATTCACATAAAATGTTTCATTATTTTTTGGAATAGTAATAAGATTTTGTAAATACTTGTTTAATATTATGTATGTCAAAATATAAATACCAAGTCAAAAATGGCCCCTCTTAAACAATAATATTTAATATTCTCCATATTACACCATAGAGGTGGAATCATCCATCCTATGTTGAACTTCTTTAATGTTAAACTATTATGCTACACCTAATCAATAAATACTTGAGGGTTATAATGTGACATTGGTCACATTTTTATCTGTAATATGGAAAGGGATTTTCATATGATTCAACTTCAAAAATCCAACTAAAATCCAATTAAGTTGAATATCTAACCCTATTTCTCTCTCCTTCACTAATATTCAAATTTATCTAAACTTTATTTGGATCTAGAAGGTTCTCACTCAAACATGGTTGTGCTAAGTTATAATAGGTGTCTAGAAGGTTTCATATTGTAGGTTGAATATTTTGCAACCGATAATATTAGGATCAATTACAAAATAGCGGTTTCAACCATAGCACATGAGACAAAGTCTCTCCTAATTATAATGAAGGGTACCCTTGTCTCTTGTTAATGAAAAGAACTAACACCAACTAGAATCTAATATTATGTACAATAAGTTAATCAATGGGATTACATTCACCATATTCTATTTCTTTAGAATAGGTGTTCTTTGTTCACTGTATCCTCTTATTTTAGGACAAATGTTCTTTTCTTACAATAAACTTTCAGGTAAAATCTAGCAAAATCAATGATCAAAAAGCTCGCGAGAGCTCAAAGACTTTATGTGAATTCTTACATGAATCCAAGAATAGAGATGGAATATGTGCGTGTGTATTTGGGTACCTGATAAGAGAGACACAACACATCAATAAGTCATTGCATTAGTGTAAAAAGGTTAGATAAACTTAAAAAACACACTAATATCGACCTATTGCCTTCTAAATAGGAAGAGTATGATTAGTAACATAATAGCGCTTAGATTATGCTACAATCAGTGACATATATGACCTAGCATGAAGGATTTTAGTTTAAAAACAAGCTTAAAAAGATGAGAAAGCATGCATTCTAGCTCTAAGAGTGGAAATGAGAACAATGCAAAGCATGAAATAATAAGTGAAATATGATTCTAAGATTAATCCAGCAGCATAACAATGCATTTACAATCCAAGGTGAAGGCTCTTTTGCTCTAAAAAATGGCTTCTATTTATAGAAGAGAGAGAGAGAGGGGAGACAAGGCTCATTAATGAGTTAAGGGACTCATTAATGGAGGTGTAAGAGCCATTAATGCCTTAGGTATTAATGAGGCATGAAGGAGACATAGGCTTAAGACATCTTCATTAATGGGGAATTATGAAAGCTTTAAAGAGGCAAGGGAAGGGTGTAAGAGGATGGCTTGAGAAGGTGGACCTTAAGGAAAGTCAAGCTTGAGAAAGTGGACTTTCTCAAGTGGGTTGAGTTGCTAAGCATTCCTTAATGGAATGTGACAATATTAGGAGGTGGGTTAGGGTAGAATTAGGATTAGGATTACATTAGCAAGGGTGAATGGGTTGAGAAGGGTTAGAACCCAGGGTAGAAGTGGTTGAGATAGGTTAGGTTGGGGGTTTAGTGGAATATTAATTAAATGAATTAAACTTATTTAATTCATTCAAAAATATAGGATTTAATTATTTAAACAATTTAATTACTTTTTAATAATTAGGGGACTATAGCCATTTTAATTAAATTAAATAGGCTAGGGGAATGGGTTATTTTTCAAGTGGGTAATTGATTTAGGGATTTATTTAATTCCTTTATAATTAAATACTATATCCATATTTGAATTTGTTTTGATTTAATTGGTTTTGAATTGATTTGAATTGTATGGCTATAATAGTTAATATAATTTAGTGATAAAAATCATCTAGGACATTAAATTGATTCGAAGAGTTATGCCAAGCAGTAACAGGGTCGTTTGGACATAATCAAGGGTATGATCATACCTAGGGCAAATAGGGTCCATAGTTGGAACATACCAAATTTAGGTGGTTACATTTGCCCCTCTTTGAATTGATGTGCGAGCAGCGCATCGATTCAAAGAAAGTTTTTGATTTTAACTTCGAAAAGATTGAGAATCTCGTTCTTGGTTGTCGAATGAAATGTTGATGAGATCAGTCTTTCACTTGATTGAACAAAACTAATAGAGTTGATTTTGAACTTAGTTGTCATCCAAAGATCAATAAAAGATTTTAAAGATACCAATTATGAACTTGGTTATCGTCCAAAGATTGATAATACTGATTCTGAACTTGGTTATCATCCAAAAAGCCAGTACAAAGCTGCCAAGAGCTTTTAATAAAAATCTTCTAAACTGAGGAAACATAAGATATCCAGCTCATGAGAACCAAAGATTTCTATCCAACAGTTCCGACTTTAGTCAAGAAATTGTTATGCCCCTAGTTTGTTTGATAACGAAGTCATTTTGATGCAGTTTCAAGCAAAAAATTAATTGATGATAGTGTGATCATGCCCCCTCGGGAATGAAATCGAAGGAAAAGAATAAAATCCCTCAGTTTGAAAGAATGTATCACTTGCAGGAAGCGGATAGGACAAGAAAGAATGGAGGAGAAGAAGTAGAAAAGAAGGTGTGTTTAAAAATAAACACACGAGTACCAAGTTAATTATGTGAAAATGTGAGTTCAATTTTGTTCCTGATAGATCAGAGATTTTGAGAATCATTGATTATGTAATTAACTTGGATTTAGAAGAAGATAGAATTCATTTTTGAGAGCTCAAAATTCCTTATGCTGTTATTTCTGTTTGATAAAGGCACCATGCAATCTCTAAATGCATCTATATGCAGACTCTTAGGACTTGTCACTGATTAGCAAATATTGCAACATTTTTATCATCATTGGGAACTTTTCGGAATGGAGACCACCTGATAGTACAACCATCACTAATACCCACTGATATTATGAAAGTATGAATACTATGTTTTATTGAAATGTTGGAAATAGACTTAGGCATCAAGGCACAAAAGCCAAGATAACAAAATAGTCACCTTCCTTTTAATATACCAGATTTTGATTAAGGCAAGATATTGGACCCGCAATGACCTTGAAAATTCATATCCTTGGGTACATTATGATTCGTATACCTTAGTGAGAATCTGGATCAGAAAATAGACAAGGAAATTTTTTCAACCTCACCGTAGTTTACACATAACGAAGATCGAGATATATGCGCCTATCCACCCATAGTGGCAGCTCTTATCATAAACATCCAAGTTAGGTGAAATTTATAGGATCATTTGAAACAATTACCATATGCAAAATTTTAAGAAAACATTATGCCCCCTATCCTTGCGACTTTTTGTCTTTGCGCAGACGTCATTGAGTAACTAAGAAGACATAAGAAATCGCCAATTGTGAATCAATCAAATAAAATTTATAATTACTTAGATGCCCCAAATTGAAAACATCATCAGGACATAAAAGAATCATAATCAAACCATTATCAAACTATGTGTTTTAAGTAGTACTTGTTCATTCACCTGTCAAACACAACAAAGATTCATCATTTTTTTTTTCAGCTTGATTTCTGGATTTTGATTGTGTGTAATTTTTAGCATCAACGTTTCGGATCACACTCCGTGATCCATCATCAGGATAAGAGCAAAGAGCATGAAGGAATGTAAAAATAATAAGATGTAGACCAGGCCTCACTTAGAAGATAAAAGAGAAGGGGGGGTTGGTGAGAGAAAGGGGCACACAAAATGAGGGGGGGCTAGGGAAGAGCCTAAGAGCAAAGTAGAATCAAATAATAACAAGAAGAAAGA